>JAOWBP010050579.1:0-18834 GCA_028571105.1 Tragopan temminckii
CATAACTGCTCCCCCACTGGGATGGAATGCCCTTGGCCACCAAACCTGAACAAAAGAAGAGACAACCAAATTGCAGAAACATCTACATCAACAAGGAGATAAACTTAATTACACTGGACTGGACCTCACCAACACAAGATTTTCTGAGGCCAACTACAACAATGTATTTGAGGAACATCATCCCTCAAGTAAGACAAGTTACTAAACAGTGAAACACACTACACATGAAAAACAATCACTGTCTTCACACTGAACCTAACAGGAAGAATTCTATACCACCAGCTATGCAGGGCAGAGATGAAGTCTTCTCTCACAAGAAGATTTTAATGCCTGCAATAAACTTGTTTCAGACTGAATTTACTCCAACATATAGGGAGGCACGATCTTATAACACAATGTATTGACTAAAATCCTTAAATTCCTTAAGCTATTTGTTATCTTATTCATCTGAATAGTCTTATTTTCCCCATCTGTAAGAACATCAAAAAGCCTTTTTCATCCACGTATAGTTAAATGCAATTGCTAGGTTTGTTTTAAACATTCTTTTATGGAAAAGCTTACAAAACTTTTGACAGCAACAAGAGGGAAACAATGTAGAAGAGCATGTGCTAGTGATTGCTTGCTTGGGGTACGTCACTGATTGGTAAATGCATTGGGATAATTTGCTCTCCCAGAAAGGTAACACAAATAAAAGAAATTTTTTCCAATATGTATCATTATGGTTTGGATCAGACCCACAATACTGCATTAACCGAAGGAGATTAAAAATTGTATCTCAAGTTCTACTTTTTATTTCTTACTCTTTAAAATCTCAATACTTTTTTCTCGGGGAAAAACAAGCTTGATAAAGCATTCATTAGTTGTAAGAAACATCAGCTAATATAAAAGATGCACTATTTGCAATACTGAACCTTTTTCTATTTGCATCTGGTAATTGTTCTATATACTGAAATAGTGAGAAAGGAACAGCACTCCTGTAACACATAAAACAATACTTGTTTTTAGGCATTACCTTTATTAAAAAATGATCTAAACTAAATCCTCTGCAAGATAAGGGTCTTTGATGGATGCAACAGTTTGGATATTTTGTTGAATTACTCTGAATACCTAACGAAGTCTGAAAACCCAAATTACATATAGCTGAGAGATACTTCCTGTTGAAATGTTCTGGTGTTGCTGCTTTGAACAAAACTCTCATGACACATGGAAACACTACAGAAACCTTTCCTCTCTTCTTACCCATTTAAAATCACCTGACTTTTTTAACAAGATGCCAACACCATATAAGACAGCTAGCTAGAAGCTGACAGGTATATCTAAAAATGAGTATCATCCACTTTCAAAATATGTATGTTTCAAAATACATTTTGCTTCATATAAATGAAACAATTATGATAATCTTTTTTTTTTTTTTTAACATTTACAGAAGGATGTGCAAATCCACTTCAAAATAAGACTTTGCTTCAGATTTGATTTGTAGTTGATTTGCTTGAAGAATTTTACATATTGGGGACAAAAAGCTAGCAGCAAGGTTTCTCAGTGCTCTCTTCATCTATTTCTCCAACATTCAAGCCTCAGAAAGAACATATTCTCAGAAAAGAAATCCGTGAAAGTTTAGTGACAGTTGCTGGTCACCTTTACACGTACTTCAATCTCAGAAATTTATTAAAATTTGTAGGTGAATGAGGCAGCATTATTCCTAAGCTTGTCACTGAATTCTTTTGAAGCACATACAACTTCTGATGCTTTTGCTAATCCTGACACCAAAGGAGAATGCTTCATCTATAATTCAAAGACTAATCTGCAAGCTCTCTTAATATAGCACTTAAAGTAGAGAATGTAATAAACTCCATCTCAAAAATACTGTTTTTATGTTCCTTTTTCTTCGCAGGGTCTCTGTTATTTTGAACACTGGATGCTTTACATGATTCTTTTACAGGAAAATGACGTATTTATCCTTACTTCTTTCCAATTAGAAAAAGAGAAATGTGAACCATGGAAAAACAATTTAAATTTGTTCTCTATACAACAGTGTGTGGTATTGCCTTTTGAACTGCCTGGGAAATAAAGGCAAAGTCTGCCAAACACAACATTTTGTGACATCTCTGATTGGAATATAGTGAAACTATAAACTACACGAAGTTTGGAGAATTAAAGACAGAATGCAGCCTGGGAAAACTAGTGGTAAATGGCCAAATATAAGAGAAATGTGAATTGAACTGCATTAGAAGACTAAAGCATATAAACATGAAAATATTTACAAACGTGGAAAACAGAGAAGCAAAATGAAAACCAATCAATTAAAACAAAAGTTAAAATAGAAGAATATGAAAACAATTATGGCTCACAATTTTATTATCATCTTCCTTCTGCATTAGATTTCCCTATCCCTGGTACCACAAATTTAAAAGGAAAATACAATATAATTTCAAAGCCCAGAGAATATTTTTTTGAACATCTTATTTCTTCACTATGTTTTATGCTTTGCCAACTTACTTTTCACATACAGTTTTCTTCGGGGGAGTTGGTAGCTAAAGGAAAAAACGAACTGAGTACACAAACCCAAATATTCTTCATTACAAAAAGTAGACAGAAAAACGAAAGCTCTTGCATTAAGGCTAGTTGATAGTCTTATACTTTGGAACAAATGCACTGCAAGATACGCATACTCTGCACTCACCCACCACCAGTGCCTCCATTTTTGCTGAAATGCGTGCGAGGCTCACTTGATGCCAGCTTAAGCAGCTCATTCCACTCCCGCTCCCATTCTTCTTCTGTATACACTAAACCTGACTATGGGAGAGAACGAAACACATTTGTAGTTACGCTGGTAAAAAAAAAATATAAGCAGAGCTCTGTAGTAGTATATGTGATTAACTTCTCTGAGTTTCTTACAAGATACATTGATTGTTCAACATTCTTATTCAGATGAAAAGAATATTAATTTACTAGAAAGATCTAAGACACTAACTGTAGGAACTAACCGTGCATAGTTATGCCCACAAAGCTACAAATACATTTCATTCTGATATTCAAATTCTAAACACAAATCTCTCTCCCCAGAGCAGAATGGAAGAAGAAGGAATTTGATAGCAAATGAAACTCTCACAAAGTTCAGAATATTTTTTTTTGACACTGAAATCACGTTAACAAGGTTGCCTTTAGATCATACAGACCTCCTTATTCTGCTGGGTCTGTTGCCATCTCCACCTTCTCTTCAGTGCTTCCCTTTCAGCTCCACTTCTCATCATAGTGTAGAGCGCCTTCCGTAAAACAAGATCCCGGTCATGAAACCCCCACATTCCTACAGTATCATAAGAAGGCACTCAATTTTAAAGAAACTACATTAAAATAGATATAACAAGAACTAATATAATTAATATTGTCCTATAAGCAAAAGCAACACAGTTATACATTATTTAAGACTCTTCTTGGCAAGTAATCTACTCATTATTTCTAATGCTTCCTTCCAAAAGAGTCAATATATAGATAAAGCAGTGAACAGTAAAAGGGAATTCTAACAAAGCTTAAACTTGGCTTAAAGAATGACAAGGATGTGAGCTGTTTCAGTATGTGCTTGCATGTAACAAACTTTGCTGCAAGCAATGGAATATTCAACGCACAGGTTACTTCTAGCTAGCTAGATCTAGTTGCCAGCAGAGCTTGCAGACACAAGAATACTAATGACAACCGCAGGCTCTTTTGTGCATCACAGATGATGATTCTGATGCCCACAGGCGTCCACTCTTACACAGCATGATGGCAAATTTCTTTTGGCTTCAACATCCAAATAAAAAGCATTCAAGATGATTGGAAGTCTAAAAATACGACCAGCCACAGGCTTTGAAGCTCCTTTTAAGACAGCTCACAGATCTTCGCACAGTCGAGCAGTAACCATGACAAAAGAGCAGAACACTCATTGAGAGACATACCCATAGACATCCAAGTTTCACTTATATTATCAGCTGCTGGCATTAAATATGTGTATTTCAAATTTTGCAAGTCAAAATACTCCCAGCATTTTTTGTAAATAATATACGATTCCTCTAAACAAAAAAACAGAGTAGGCAAAGATGAAAGGATCCTTGGAAAAAATAAAAGCTATATATCTTTTTACTACTATTTCCAAAAAGAACAGTCCCTTCAAAATGATTAAAAATCCTAATGTTTTTCACAAAGTTGCTTTTTGGAGGTCTGCTGGTACAAGGTTTTAGCAACGGGAACAACAAAAGAAGCTTCTTCATGATAGTTATGATATGGAGCAAACATCAAAGACTTTTGTCTTCGCAGGTTTCTACTTATTTGATATAATTTCAAAAAAGGCTTCAAAGATCTTGTATTAATGATTAATTAATCAACTGGAAACTACTTTTCATAGAATCACAGAATCCTTTGAATTGGAAGGGACCTTTAAAGGTCACGTAGTCCAACTCCCCTGCAGTGAACAGTGACATCTGCAGCTAGATCAAGTGCTCAGAGTCCCATGCAGCCTGCCCATGAATGTCACCAGGGACGAGGCATTCCTCACCTCTCTGGGCAACCTGCGCCAGTATGTCATAACCCGTATAGTGAAAAACTTCCTGCTCATACCCAGTCTGAATCTTCTTTCAGTTTGAAACCATTTCTCCTTGTCCTGTGACAACAGACCCCACTACAGAGTCTGTTCCCTCTCCTCCTCACAGCCCCCCTTCAGGCACTGCAAGGCCGTTCTCAGCTCTCCCCGAAGCCTTCCCTTCTCTAAGCTGAACAGCCACAATGCTATTTGTCCAATTCTTAATTCACTCCAAAGTCTGTTTTCCATATTGTTAAAATCTTGAAGGAATGAACAGAACTGGTTAACAAAAGCCAGAGGACAACAAATGCAATTCCTTGCCCACAGTGAGGACAACCCTCCATATGTAAGGAAAACGCACACTGCTGTTTATGGTAAAGGTTTTTTGATATTGTTCCAATTATACTTGTGATATCACCTCACAAAATCACCTTCATCCCTCAAGGATGCCTACAACAATCAATTCTCCAAGTGAAGTTTAAAGAATGCATTGCTCCAGAGCCAGACTTTTAATGAAATTCTTCGCATTCCATTTGTTTCTGAGCTTTCACTGGGCATAGAGCAAACTCGTAAATATTTTTGGCAGAAGGTTCCATGCACACATTCTCCCTTACCTAAAGAGGCAGCATGCAGGAGGCAGTTTCCATCACCTGTTGTGGCCAAGGGAAGAAGACGTTTGCAGCTTGTACACACTGTGGACCACCAGTTCAAACGACCTGAAATAAAGCATCTATTAAAATGACATAATGGGCGCTAAAGGAGGGTGAGTAGTGTGTAGAGTCACATGGTGATGATAGGTAATGTTGAAGGCTATAGGTTAGAGGTTCCCATTGTCTCAAAATGCATTTATTTGTATTTCTTTTAAATCAAAGCTTAATTTTTAACAGTCTGAAATCAAACATTTTCATAATTGTAGGTATTTGTTTTTGGGAGTGTGAAACCCAGGCAAAATATGCAGCTGCATTATATGCTTCACAAAAATTAGTTTTCAGGTTCATACAGTTTAATTGTTATACTGAGTTATGTTTCAGCAGAGCAGTAAAAAACCCCACTGTGTTAGAGCACTTTTTGTAGCTGTTCTGCTGCCCACGTGACGTATTTGTGAACCCATCAGCACAGCAGTTTGGGTGCTGCCAGTACCTCCCCTGCAGCCAAGCAGCTTCTCTGTCAGACTACACCTTAACTGCACGCAGCAAAAGTATGGTAATAGAAATCAACCTGCGGCAGTAAAATGCTTAGAATTATGTAATTCCTTTCACCCAGATCTCATTTAAGATTATCACAACCTGAGCCATCCTCCTTTGCAGAACTACACTGATTGCTGCAAGAGCACTCGGTCTGCACATACCCTGCACACTGACCTCATTCCAGGCAATAATGAGCAGCTGGGGTTATGAGATGCACAAAAGCCTCAAATGCTTTTATGAGTACATAAATTGTACGCATTGATGAGCTCTAAATGTCTAAGAGAAATTCAGAAGGCAATCACACAAATACTAACAGATACATTGCAGCAGCAGAGAGAGAGCAAGGAATGTTGCCTTGAGCTGGGTCTTCTATTTATGATCTGACAGCATTTTTGAGTGAAACTGGAGTTTCTCTACAGTTAGGAAGCAACCTGAACATCCTTTCACATAAAGATATAATGGTAGCAAATGCTTAAGCATGTAGAAACAGAATTTAAAACCTTTTAAAGACATCCATCTCATCTGGGTATGTCAAACAAAATGTGCTACAGGCTGTTTTTAGCATTTTTGCACTCCCAATCTATGGGGTTTTTTTGAGCAGTAATCTGCTACTCCTTCTCTTGCCTAATCAGCTTTTTTTTTTTTTTCCTATTCCTCCTCCTATTGAAATTCATGCCCTTAAACCAGAACTCAAGCACACACATCTCTCTTCCCTTAACAGTATCTCAGCTACTGAAACGACAGTCCTCTTCATTTTCTCTTTCTTGTTAAAACAAGATCCCAGTCGTTTGCAGGGAATGCATCTTATCCACCAATGTTTTGATGTCACTAGCCAAAGTGTAGTCAAACTGGGCCCTCTGTTGGTCAGAGACAATAAAACGTGTGATGCTAAGTGACACCTATTAATTCATGCTTCTCATTTCAGACGTGTACAATGGCAGGCGATACAGGGAAAACGAGCGTTTGTGTGTCTTACAGACAATAGGTCACTTTATATGACAATACTTGACATGAAAACACAGGTGTGCTTTGTTGGGGTTTTTTCTGAGTGTTTTTGTTTGGTTTTTAAATTAAGTACTCGCTGTTTGATCTGTTAAACTCATTTCAACTGAAGAATTCTTTCTCCAGAAAGTTTTAGGGTCATAACAGCCTCCTCTTCAGATACCAGGGGATCCTGGCAAGAAGTAACCTTCACAAAGCAAGTAGTAATGGGGAGACCAGTAGCCTTCTCTAAGAGAAGTACCAGGAGCAAAACAGTTACTGCCATAATATTTTATTGAAAAAACAAATCAGCTTTCCTAGTGTGAGTCAAGGTACTGCCCTGATTCAAGTAACATGAAGAAATGAATAAATGATTAATTCTAATTGTCAGAGAGGTCTGAGAGGAATACTCAGAAGCAGGAAATTCTAAGCAGGTTTCCATGGTATAATCCTGTAAACGTGTCTGCTTTTTGCCACTTGCAATGATTTCGGACACGTGAATGAGAGATAGGACTGCTGCTCTCTACTTCCTTACTCATCTTTTCTGCATTAAATGACTGAGCTGCTTATGAAGCAAATCCTGGACAACTGCATTTTAGAGTTTTGAGGCAAACCAGCACTGACTGCTGGCTCCAGATCAGCACCCTAACCCTAAGTTTTCTATCTCCTTTTGTTCTGTATTTGTAAAGCCTATTCTTCCATTCCCTAGCATGCAAGCTACACCCAAGATACACTGGTATCTCAGTCCTACCACACCCTTCCATAAGAGATTTATTTCTTGGACCAATACATCTGTCCCTGTATCCTCCACTCCCTAAAGTGCACCATGCACATCCACACACTGATCTGCGGTCTCTCTGCAAGTTTCACTCTTCCAGGCTTAGGCTTATTCAGACAAACAACCTTCAAAACTAAGTCAATATCTCAGTACACTGAGCCCATACAGATGGGTTCATTTCATGGTTCATTAATAAACTTTATATTTCATCAGGTAAAGATAATAATTTCAAATATGTTTCTCCATATCTATCCAAATTAAAACTTTAACTTAAAATGTTCAACTACTAATAAATATGAATATCAAAATTAACTTTTTTTTCATGTTAGTAATGAACTATTACTTTCACAATCTTCAGTTTCTTATTACAAAACCAATAATCAATATACAAGTTGCATATTTAAAAAATATTCTCAAGACGCAATAGAACTTGAAGAGGTTTCCTTTGTTAGTTTGCAATTGTTAACTGCAATGACATTTCCTCACAAGCACCAGAAGCACCAACATGACTCCTCCATCAGTCTTCCATTCCCTCCTTCTGCATTATCTTTCAATTATTAAACAAATTTGACAGTACATAAAGTTTTAAGAGAGGATGAGGGCATGCATCATTCTACAAAGCACAGTATTTCCTCCGGCGCTTTTTTTTCCTGTGCAGGACACCCAAATTCCAAAAATGAAGCATCATTAAAAATAGCAAAATATCAGATAACCCAACCACTGCCATCTGAAGTCCATACCCACCTGCTTGCTCCAAAGCAACCATTGTTGCCTGCTCAATTAAGTCACGTTCAATGAAGCTTCTGAAATCTTCGCTGTACACACTAAGGTCTGGTAGCTGGAATGTGTAGATGGGCATTTCCAAAGGAAATTGTTCATTGCTGCATTCATTTGCTACATGTGATCGAGCAAGAGAGACTATGGCTGAGCTGGCATGAGAAATGCCTCTGGAAAGCCGCTTTTCTGTAGAGAAGCCAAAGAGATTATAGACTGTAAGAATACACTGAAAAGCGTTCAACACTGACAGTCTGGTGAATGTCTTTTCACTTCGGAATGTATTCTGCTTCTTTTATACTTTTTGGGGCTTATTTCTCTATACTAAATGATTGCTTAGTTCTCATTACGGATTCCCTATGGCAAATTATAGATGAACTGCACTCTCCTTCTTTCAAAACAGATTAACAGTAAAGAAATGGCATGAAAGACAAGCATTTTATTTTCAAAAAGTTCAAAAGTTATTCTTACGTTTCTAAAGATGCATTACAAGAAACAATTACTGGTGGACTTATAATGATCAATTACTGCTTTGAACTCTTAAATTAAGTTGACTTGTGAATCAAAAGATACAGTATTCTGCAATCACTCCATACTGAATGCCATACTGTTTTAATTTCAGAGCAATCCACCTGGACACAACCTTAACATCACTGTGATGAAAGCCAGACAAACTCAGTTTTTAGGCATGAGCGTTTTTTAAAATCCTGATCCTAGGATCAATCCACAGTTCAAAACAAACAATAACATTAGCAAGTCTGATATAAAAGAATGTACTGTTTTAACTGAAATGATAGATTTCACTTCTCTGCTGACAAATGCCATAAAAGAAACAGTCAACAATGGACTGATAAAGCAAAATAAGCATTAGAATCTTAAGAACAGAACAAATTACTACCATGTCATTTTACTTTTCTGTACATGACCTCAGTTCTGCTATCAGCAAAGAGGTAAGAGAAAAATTCATCATTAATACTCTGCAAGTGTTAAAAACCATAGATCATTCAGTTCAAACTGACATATTTTTGAACTTAGAATATGGGAAAGTTACAAAAACTGAGAAAAACTGTACATACCAGGACTTTAGTAATACCAAAGGGGTTAGATCTGTTAATGTTGATAAAATGTTATAGATAACAATTTTAAAGGGAATTGAAATAGTTATATCTCTGAAAGCAATTGCATTTTTTAAACAAAGACTAACTGTAATACTTCCCTTGTTTTTGTCTGACATAATGAAACTGACGACTTCAGTTTCAGAGCTTTAATCAGCAATAGTTCTCTGATCGTGAAGAGGTCAGGAAGGATTTCAGTTATGCATGCAACATAACTTAAATCCAGACTTGTACCACAGAACCCACTACAGACATAAAACCATCAGATGGACATTTCAGTGTAAACTTGGTAGTATAGTAATCTGAATTTTTACAGTGAGTTGGATGCTAATAAGGATGAAAGCAACAGTTTTACCAACTACAGTGTGCTACTCTTCCTCCCTTTATCTGTATTTCATGCTCTCAGGAGTCATAAGAAGCAATGTAGTTCCTTTCCTACTGGTGGAAGTTATCCATTTAGAACAGAGCTTCACTGATGCTTGTGAGCACTGATGATGTTTCCTGTCTGATAGAAGGGATGAGCTGGCAGGAAAAGAGAAGGCTTTCCGTTCTAATGACTGCATAGAAAGCCCTGCTGAAATCACCATGCTACTGCTGCTGCTTTCCTACTTGAGAAGCTGTCAGAGCCGTAGATTAACCTTAGTGCTAACTACAATTCCCAGATAAATTAATATGAAAGAGAAATGCATTCCAACAATCCGAGCAAGAGAGTAAAAATTTGAAACAGAACTGCATGCCAAAAAAGTGAATCCTAATGCTCATGATGCTGTACCGGAAATCAGCTGCCTGAGGTAGATGACTCATTTTAGTTTTGAAGGTTTCAATTCCTATTTTGTGGGACTTGAGAAAGGATGTTCTTTCTTCAGGGGAGCCATAAGGGATCAAAAATCAAAAGCTGGAATTTATTCATAGATTTCATACATCCTAATCAAATACTACGAAAAAGAACGCAAAGACAGAAATATGGATTATTTATTAAAAAAACCTTTTTTGTGTCTCATGTAGTATAAAAGTACTACATGAAGCACTACATACAGTAGTGGTCTCTGACACCCTCTAATTCCCTTTTTCTGTACCAGAGGACTGCCTAGGAATAGTGTATTTCTGTACTTGAATTGCTTATTAAAAAAAACCAACTTGTAGAGCTGAGGCAAAACTTGTGACAGCTGAAAAATGCAATGCATAGCATCTCTGCAAAGCACATCTCAGTGACGTGGATCACAGGCTGGCGGCCAGTGATTTCAACTTCCTTGCAGACACGCAAAACTCACAAGCAGTCCAGCTAGAAAGCTGCTCCACCGAGAAGAGCTCTTACCTTGAGCAATGTCATCCTGCCGCTGCAGGCAGGGCCGCTCGGCCTTTGTCACCTGAGGAGGCTGCTCGGGCTCGGGCTGCTTGCAGTACTTGCCCTCGTTGAACACCTGCGGCAGGTTGGCGGTGTGCACCTGCCGGAGCTGCTCATAGTCACTTAAAGCTGCTGTCAAGTCCCAGTTTTTGCCTGCCAAACGAAAAAAAAGGACATCTGCTCAGGACAGTCTGAGAGCAGACTAGGAACCTGGAAACCATCTCCCTGTGCATTTAGAACAAACTTAAACAGAGAAATCGTTCTCACTTAGAGCATCAGCTTTAGGATAAAACATTTACAACTGCTCCTTCCTGAACAAAAATGCACCTTGAAAGTGCACAGCAAACAGACAGGGATACAACTCTTTTCCCTCCTGTGTGCATTCTTGGTTTGTTTTCTATTATTTATGCACCCATCCACTGCTGCACATTTGCTTGAATTTATTGCAATGCTTCAGCACTCCCCTTTTCAGGGGGTGAAATGTCCTCATGCTGCTCTCCAGTACACCAACCACAGTAAGACACGCTGTCCCTCAGTTGGGTTTCATCACCTCACATTGTCCCTCTCTAGCCAAAAGGAGAAGAGACCTCTTAGTGGAAGAGACTTCAATGTGAGTAATCCTCGCTTGCTCAGAGTTGAGCACGCGCTTTGTCAGATCACGTCTCACACTCCTTAACAACAAAACTCAGGCTCACCTTAGGCAGCCCACACTGGCTGTACTGTTACTAGATTCTATATTTTTCAGGCTGATAACACTCATGTGTTATCATGAGACCTGAGCAACATGCTGTTTACTTAGGCTTTAGCGGTTTTTTTGTGTCTTTGTTTTTGCTAAAACAGCATAGATTAGCAGCACTGCAACAGTTAACAAATCCATTTTCTTTCAGTTCTTAACAACAGATATCATACAATTAGGGGACATTCATCATTAATCAGCAGGAATAGCAAGCATGCAATTACAAAGCCACACTCACAACCTTCACATATCCACCTACTCCAATATGTTAAAAAGAACATTTGAAAGGTCACCAGCAATTCCTGATTTAGTGATAAACAACATGCCAGATAGGATGCAACCTGAGACAGAGAACTAGGGGAGCTCTAAGTAGTAAGGACCACAGTGAAGGTCAGTGTGCAACAATGCACATATACAGGACTTCAGCAAAGGATATTTTAAGAAGGACAGGAAATGCAGCTTGAAGTTGAACAGGACCAAAAACATGGGGGGAAAAAAAGGATGCAAAAGGGGAAGGGAGAGGTTAGAGAGGACAACGATGCTGAACAGGAAGCTAAGCTAAGAGGAAGAGAGGGTATAATTCTTCAAAATGACAAATACAACACAGGAAAATAAGTATTTTGGCAAAATGACAGTATAACTAAAATGAACACATCTTTCAGAATTTTTAAGCATTCTAACAGAAGGCAATATTTGGCCAGCTACTTTACTTTCAATGTCATTTTTTTGTTCTTAGCAAAATAGCATGCAAATACAATACCTTTCCGAAAACAAAGACTACTGAAGAAGCAGTATAACAATATAAATCTAAATGCTTTTGCCAGCATTTCTTACATATTTTTACTATCGCTGCACGTACATTTTACAAGTCATGGAAAACAAATCACAATCAAGCATTACTAAAGCTAATGCAAAGCTTTTGCAGAACTAAACTCATACTGAAAATTCAAAAAAACTGAAGAATAATTATAATAATTAAAAAGCCAACCAAATAAACAAAGTCTCCCTGCCTGCAGAACAGAAGTCTTGCTGGCAATCAAATCCTACATTTTCACTCCTTCAAAAACTAGTGTAGAGTCACTACCTTGTGATTCAAATATTCCATACTGTCGCATACAAAGGTGTTCTTAGAATAGCAGCTGTGGCACAAATACGAAGTAGCAGCTGGTAGGTGGAAGGAACATCATCTCCTCATTTAGCCCATTACACTGACCCTGCATTTTACACAAGACTGCACAGTGGCTCAGTAACAAAACAGTTAAACAGCAAAAGAGCTTTCAGCAGGAATGCTCAGTTCAGGCAGCCCTTTCCCTATGGGGATGAAATCTACCTGTAAGGATGCACAGCCGCAGAAATTTACGAAGCACCAGACACAAATCTGGTATTTGGCAGGGTGTAAAACTTATTTCTAAAAACAAAGTCTAGAACTCTTACTCTATCTATGCTCTGTGCCATCTTTCAGCTTAGATTTTGAGCCGTTATGCATGGCAGAAAGTAAAACAGAATTAATCTCTACACTACTGTCTTCCTTCCAAGAAAAGAGTTCTTAGCTGAAAATGTTGGCTGCAAGGCTGAGAGGAGAAATGAGAAAGTCCTACCATCAGGTGCTCCTTATAAACAAAGACATGCCCAAGGTCAATCAATTTAAGCCAACTATAGAAAGAGTCATATCTGTTCCTGGAGTTACATAGATGTCCTATTTCACAAGAGAATGCAATAGGGCCTGAAGGCTGTGAACTGACTGAGCTCTCTAAAACAGAGGAAACACTTCAAAACTCTTTGTTTTCCTATCAGCCTCAATTAGTCCTGTCCAGATTTGACGTTAATTTATATGTTCCTGACACATAAGGGAAGTGGAAAATGTTCACCTTCGACACAGTGGAAATTAAAAGCTGAATGTGGCTGGTGCATTTTGTGACAGACCGGACTCCTCCTGGAACACACGTAGGCCTCGGTGTTTTGTGTGATGCTCCTGGCTGACAGGCTCATAATTGCCAATAATCATATGAGATCATCAATCTCATTTAGAGATGAAGGACCAGAAGTGAAGATTATTAACAAACAACACTGTTCAATCGTTCCAGTATCTTGATGAAATCTACTCAGGAGCACTTATGTACATGTTTCAGTTGAACCATGACTAACCTCAACTTGTCCATGCAACGTGTGTCTAGCTGTATGTGCTGGTGAAGTTACAAGAACTATTCTGAATTCAGCAAGTTTTGGCCTTTTACCCTCACTATTTCACAGATATTTTTTTTCACAGGACTCTCTCCAAATGTTTAGAATTTGGACTGCAGGTACAATGCAGAGTTATAAGCTACGTAAAAACAAATAAGATGAGAAAAAGCTAAGGAACACCCCTTCCAACTGCAAAAACTCTTTTACCTCTTCAGTTACTTCTCTTTCACTGGATACCATCTCCTCTATTTATTAAAACTAAGAGATAAAAGATGACTAATACAGAAAGGCATCTGGAGAAATAGGAAACAGCCTCTGACTTTCCAAACAATTAACAGATTCTTAGTTCTTATCAACACAGAATGACCAGTGAACAATTAACTAACAGAACAGATTAATTAAAAAACACAAACTTCCCTCAACTGGATAATCATTTAAGAAAGAAAGTTTACCATTAACTTCTTTTCCATCTGAGGAAGTCCATTCTGCTAATAAAGCAACGCACAGGTTCACTTTAAATGAAATCAACTCTTCCTATTTGGCACAACGCAAATTAACGTGGATAATGATAGGCAAAGGAGAGGAATTCTAGAGCAGCTTCACTCTTTTTGAAAAACTTGGATGTAAAACCAGGCTAACATTACACCACATGTTTTAAAATAAGTTTAATTTTTGTTCAAACTCTCAAATAATAACATAGCAAGGACACTCAGTTAATGTTTTCCCATTTCCTGCTTGATTGCAAAGTCACTCAAGATGAACAGACAGCTGGAAATGACAATTTTGATCTCTGTGGAACAAGACACTGATAGCTGCTCAGTTTCTTCTTCCCTTTGCCAAGTCTTCCACAAGAGAACTATAAAAGGAACTGTCTGAGGGAAAGAATAAGAAGCTATTTTGGGAGAGACGGTTTTGTACAATCATATGACAACACTGTAAATTTCTCCACCAATTATGTTGTGTTGGTTTGGGGCTGGTTTTTTTTGCTTTTTGTTTGTTTGTTTTTTTGTTTTGTTGTTGTTTTGTTATTGTTTTTTCTTTTAATTCTGCTGATGTGCACTGTTCTCAGAAGGAAACATCTTTCTACTGCATCTCTTAACTTCCATGGGTCAGTCTCCTTGAACACACACATTCCATGACTCAGCCAATCTCCTGACTCTTATTAATGCTGAACTACACACACCTCAATTAAGTTCCACACAAAGCTGGAAATAGATACCAATTACTTCTATGTAATGGTTAAATATGACACAAATAAGCAGTTTAGCAGAAAAAACAAAGATACTGTTGTTTATATAAATAAATGCTGAACACAGTTCTATAAATGAATGAAAACACTTATATAAGTACATACAGCTTCTCACTTAAACATACTACTATTGCTGCAGTTTAATTTATTTCTTATTTCCATTATTATTATAGACACTGAATTTCACAAATCTCCTTCACCTGATGTTTGTCTATAGTACTGGCATTCAATATACCTCGTCCTATGTCTAATCCCTTATCCTCTGTACTAATCAAGTGATCACTGCCTGCATACCTCCTGATGTCTGACAACTAACCTAAATGTTACCTGATCTCTTAGCAACCTCTATGCTCACCCATGCCTATACAGAAAGTCTGTGACTACAAAAGGACATCATTAGAGTTTTAGACCAGACAGCCATAACAATGTTTCAAGTTACTCTTGTTTTCATAAAGGCAAGTGCATGCTCCTGTTTAGCTCCTAAAATCAATATTGAACACAATTATTCTCAAACAAAGCTACTGCTACTATTTAAGTAGAATCAATTTTACTGCTGTAAAAGTGTATGAAGAGCATATTTTGAATGAGATCTAAAGCTCAGTAAATATTTTCAGCAATTAAGTACTAACCACTGAAAAATAAAACGGAGGAAAGGAAAGCCTGTACCAAAACCAGGCAACAGTGGTACTGACCTGCAGGAAGCAGCAACAGATCTTCCAAGTAAGGAAGACTGAGTGGAAACACGTAACTCACAGATGCTACAACATTACACATAAGTGGATTCAATAGAATACATTGCTTTTCTGGTTTTTTAATTTTCAAAAATAAGGCTAATATAATGAAAATACAATTGGTTTTATATCTCAATTTAATGAAAAAACTCTTTTATAGTAATATAGAACGAACTGTCCTTCTCTATTCCAAACTGGGTCAAATTTAAAAAGTATTCGCTTGTCCTTCAGCCATCCAGATTTTGTAATTAGTAATATCCTCATGAAAGATAGGATAGTAATACCAGCAAGCATAAATTTAAAATTAGAAAAAATATAGTTTGGAAGAAGACACAATGGAAAAGAACTGACAAAAGAACTCTCAATACAGACTTAGTGCCCAAGATGCATTGAGAGATTTGAATGCTATTTTATGAAGAGCTTTTAAACTTAAAAAAGATGCAGATGTTCACTCTGTGCTTTTGTATACAGTCAGTCCAAAAGAAAGCTTTTATCTCAAGGAATTATGTGAAAGGCTGTTTGCATGAAATTTGCAGTACTGGGAGCTATTGCTTTCAGATAAGTTTACTGAATAAACTTTTGTTTGTTTTTGTTCTACATATACGCACTCACCCAAGGTCTTCGTAATCACACAAGAGCAAAGAACTCAGGTCTGTATGAGATATTTTTGATACAAAATGATCTGCTTCGAGCACAACCAATTCCTAAACCATCACAATGTGTAGCATCAGATCCAGTTTCCATGTCTCCAGAGTCAAATGCTGCTCAGAAAGCCAAGCAACTGTCACAGTCATTCTACCTACTCTATAATTTGCTGACAGATGTTGTGCTCATATTCTCCTCAATCTTTTTACTATCTTGTACAGACAGTAAATAGTTTTTGGTGTCCCTTACTTCCACAGAGACATATTCATTGTTCTTTGCTTGCCTCTTAATTATTAAGCATCAGGATTTATGATGTCTTGGAGATGCCATGATTATGAAGACACCTATTTGACGTTCAGGCACTCAGAAGTTAATTCCCATTGGGTGTTTACTTCAAAGTCTCTGCAAGACTAGAGAAGGTGTAAAGTGCTCTCAACCAATAAGCCTCCCTGGAAGCTTGACCAACAAGAAGGAGCACTGTAAAGTCTTGTAGTCATGACCAAGCTGACAAATGTGCTTCCCATTTTAATAATTCACCCATAATAGCAACTATGAACTTTAGTACTGTAAGTAAAAAGCTGTTCTCTTAATTAAAAAGAATGATAAAAATAGCCTAGGTGGTCCACAGTAGCATTCAGGCAATGAATGTCAGAAGTGCTGAGGAAGAAAAAGCCCTTCAACAAAAAACGTATAGGAAGGTACCAAGAGGAACAAAACAATCAAAAACAAGCATGAATTGTTCTATGCACTAGACGCTGCCAGCAACTATTAGATTCGACAAGGACTACTGCAGTTCCTGATGGAATACAGAGTCTGATGTGGAGACGGATCATCTGCAGAATTCAGCCCAGAAATAGCTCACTCAGCTACTGCTCAGGCATGATGGCACACTGTGAGCAGAAAAAAAAATTGATACTGCTATAGAGAAGGGGAGAATTAAGGGGGGAATTAAGAAGTCCTCCACCAATCCTCATCTTTGAAGACAAAACAGGATTAATCAAAACTCTGTGGGTCAATGACATAAAGGTGTATGCTACCCACGCACTAAAAACAGACATATTCCCAGTGCCATGCTGGAAAATAATCTTATTTTTTTCAATTCTAATATATAGTCAAATGAAAAACAAAAAATCAGTGAATTACTCATGACACATGGCTCTATGACCTATTAGACTGTAATCTCAAGTTTTAAAAGCTTTCTTCAGAAGGAAAGCTATGCTGCTTATAGATCTACCAATGTATGAGAATAAACTGTAATGGAACAAAGGATCTTTAAAATGTCCAAGAAACTCAAGAAACCCTAAAAAGCAAGACAGATGACATATTAAAGTGTACCTGCATGTGTTGTTAAGTGTTAAGCCCCTTCCGCCTCCACATCTTTCCTTGACTATTCTTCAAGTCTGTACATTTGTAAGTTCCCATAGCTTTATCACGTGAATACAAAACAGCAAGTGGCTTAGAACTGGCCTTTCAGACTAAGTAAGTAGAAATGAAACATTATTCATTGGAAAAATATCAACTAAGCAATTATTATTGCAATTTTAACCACCAGTGAATGGCTGATTAGACAGCTGTGGGATTTTTACAAACGTACTTAGAAGACACTGTAATACCATGAAATTGATTTTAATTTCTTATGTAGAACTAAGAAAACCAAAGCCAATTTTTCACTTTGATGCAGCTTTTAAAGTCTGCATTTACATCTATTTTCAGATGTGCATAGCAAAATTCTCAAACAATTGAACTAATGCTTTTGAGTCTGTGAAATGTGAGCTCCTTATCAGTTAAGCAACTACATAGAATATTAGAATTGGTTATATTGAAATGTCAGAGAAAGCATATATTGACCACAAGTTCCTTGTGCTAAACTAAAGCATAACCACAGATACAAACAACAGTATAAATAATGTGACTGCCAAAAGGCAAACTTTGTTCTGTATGTAACACTAGAAAGGTATATACTCACATAACCCAAGGAATTCTTTACACATTATTTTGAATGATAGAGAAAATAAAAAAAGTGAGGCTTGCAGTTCTGCATGTTTCACTTATCAAAAACTTATCACAAACTGGATTATACTACTTTTTATTCCATGATATTAATAGCTGTCAAGAAGACCCAAACATACACAAGCTAGGAACCAATTCAGGTTTTTTTATTTTTATGTTTAAAAAGCAAACAAAAGGAACTAGCCATGTGACCAGCAGTGGGTTCAATCTTGTTCAACTTCAGTACCTGGATGAAGGGATAGAGTCCACCCTCAGCAAGTTTGCTGATGATACAAAGCTGGGAGGAGTGGTTGACACACTAGAAGGTTGTGCTACCATTTAACAAGACCTGGGACAGACTGGAGAGCTGGGCAGGGAGGAACCAGATGAGGTTTAAGATAACCAAGTGTAGAGTCTTGCACCTGCGGGTGCATGCATCAGTACAGGTTAGGGAATGACCTGCTGAAGAGGAGTTCTGTGGAAAAGGACCTGGATGTTCTGGTGGACAATAGGTTGGCTGTAGCCAGCAGTGTGCTCTGGTGGCCAAGAAGGCCAATGGGATCCCAGGGTG
>JAOWBP010050580.1:0-18831 GCA_028571105.1 Tragopan temminckii
CGCGGCGGCCTCGCGCCGCCCCCGCACGGCGCTGAGTCACGGCGCGGGGCGGCGCCGCGCACCTGCGGGCCGTCGTTCCGCATCGAGCGCGCGGTGAACGATAAACCCGCGCGCTGCGCTGCTTTCCCCGCGAGGCCGGCCCCGCGTTTCCCATCCTCCGCGGAGCGGGTCAATGATTCACGCGGTTGCGCGACGGCACCTGGAAAAGAAGGGGTGATCAATCCTCGAATAAATGTTTTCCACCAAGATGGCTGTTAGAAAGAAGACCGATAGCCGCCACAACTGCCCTCACAAGCAATCGCTCTGTCGGCACACGGTGCTCTGAGGCAGTGCCCTCATCCCACGCGCCTGGGCACGGCGCAGCCGCACGCGGGTTAACCCAAACCACGTCGTGCCCATCTGAAAGCGCCACGCTGCTGCACCGAGGGCTCTGGCGCTGCAGCAGTGCTGAACAGAGCCGACCTTTACGTGCACGTTGTTGCACAGCGCTCAGGAACAAATCACTTCTAAGCGCTGCATGCCTAGGCCAGCGCTGCGCTCGCTGCTCACGCACACCTGCACGGGAGTGTTAAAGAAAATGCCTCCATCGCTCCTGGGGAGGCAACACGTTTCTCCATCTCATTGGGACCCTGTGTTAATACATCGAAAAAGTCAGTGTTTGCCCTGCGCTGCACAGGATAAAGGCTTTCATTATGACCTAATGCAGGTTTTGGTTTTTTTTTCATACTACAAGATTCCAGAAATTCAAATGCAAAGTCTATTTGTTAAAAGCTTATTTGAGAGGCTGTATGAGTATTTGCATTGAAAAACAACACTTCACAGCTGATCCCTGATTTTTGCTTGCTTTCAAGCTGCAGTTCCTCCCATCCAAGAGATACATGTGTGCACACAGGTGTGCATTCACATTCACATTAGCTAGGAGCCAGCGTCCCAGGTGCAGCCCTGCCCAGGGAGATGCTTGCCCATACTGCACCCCTCTCTGGCTGCAAGGGGAGAGCAGAGCACCCGCTGCATCTCTGCAGGGTGCTGTCAGAAACGCTGTCGCCAGTCATCAGGGATGTGGATGTCGTTTCCATTATCACAAAGTGAAATTGGCAGTAGCCCTAGACATAACCAAATGTTATCCTGCAGATTTTTTTCCTCCTAGTTGTATCTTTGAAAACATGAGTATTCAGAAAAAAAAAAAGTTTGTAGAAGTCTCACCCTATGGACTCAAGAAAGGAAATACATTCAGGACATATTAAAGAAATAGCACGCAGCAAAGGCTCCATGACAAACTGCATTGTTCTGATATCCTTGTACACCATTATCACTTTCTGGAACATGATAGCAATGAAGTAAATTCCCTGCTGCATTTAGCTGGTTTTCCCCATCATTGAGTAATTACACAGGCTTTAACAGAAAACTGCCCAATTTTGGTCTAGGCCAAACCTACACCATTCTATTTATTACAACTGGTATATATTTCATTAATCCTGTTCACCTCTCAGCAGAAGCTAGTTGGGTTTACAAGTGTACCACAGGATATTATCTTGGCAGAGCTGCAACCAGCATGATTAACTTGGAGTGGCAGAGCTCTGTCTGGCACTCCCCACAGGCATGCATCCTAACAGAGCAGCAGTTCAACTTCCCATGGCCACAGAAAGCAGCATGGCCAACAAATCATTTCCAAATACCTCCCTTCTCGGTGTGAGGTGCCACTAATCCTTTTCTCTGCCAACCAGAAGTCTCTGGCATACCAAAATTGGATTTTTATTCCACAAAGAAATGTTGCAGAAGCTCATAATCTCTTTTTGCTTTGAAACCAGAAGAATTTAGCTGCATCCCTTTATTTATACATGCATTTTCCTCCATCATCAGCACTCCTACTGCTCTAATTTCTAAAAATATCAGCATTAACAACACCGCTATGTGGTGAGCAAATGATTATTATTTCACAGCTAAGAAAGTATCAGAGACAAAGGAACCCTGACACCTTTCCTTGCATTGCTGTCTCCACATGGTCCCCAATATGGTCAACAGCACCCAGCAGCTTCCAGCACATCCATAGTTATGCACCTGGCTAGGGGCTTACTGTCACTGGGTCCCTTTTTCAACTATAAGGAAAAATATTTAAACCTATTAGGCTCAGCTTTTTTTTTTTTTTTTTTTTTTTTTTTTTTTTAATTTTTAAAATCTTGAAGCAGAAAAATAGCTGAATTAGACCATACCACCTTGGCTTCAAGGCAGAAGTATGACTGCACTTAGTAGCACAGCCTTGGCCAGAGCTTAGTGACCTTATTCTAAATATTCCCCTACCTCTGAATTTTTGTGGGAAGAATTGCATCCCCTCCTCCTACATAATTTCCAGACCATACTGAAATACTCTTTTGTTTTTCAATAGCAGAAGTGTATTTTTTCTCTCCAGCCAACAAATTAAAGGCACTGCCAGTGATCAGATAACAGGATAAAAGGGTACAACTTGCACCAGCTGTAAGCCGGAGAAAAATAAGAACTTCCATCTGCTTTTATTAAATCCTGTGTTCACTCTATTTGCCTGCCCTATGGTAAGAGCACATCTTTCCAAGCCATATGTAGCAAAGGGAAAGTGGTGACAATCAGCATAAACTCCAACCACAAACATCCTCTGATTGTTTTCAGTGAAGACTCATGATAATTTGACAGTTTCTTTTGATAACATACCAAGCTGAAGGCTGGACAATTATTACAGGAACATCAGGGAATATCTGTAAGTCATGATCTTAAAATATTACTTTGAACTTGTTAATGTTTGAATTATCTCCCTGAATACTGTCACCACGATGGCTGTGCTACCTTGAGATCTCCATCTAACACAAGTGTTCTCCATTCTCCCACCAACTCCATGTACATTTCCCTGTAATAAAAGAATATTAAGCTAACTAAGTGTCTAACAAGAGGAACTAGGTGAACAGGAATGGTCAGTTCTGATCGACAAGCTATTTCACAAACACTACATTATCTACGGGCATAAAGATTATTAGTGCCAAAATCATAACCCAAGACATGCATAGCAACTTTCACCTGCATTGGTCAGCCAGCCGCTTTCAAGCGGAGCATAACAGATTAATGTCTGTAATCAATACTGAAACATGGAGAGTCTGTCACGGTATTCAGGCTGCAGGAAAACGAGGAGTGAAGGAATGAGCAGCTACAGATCAGCATCACGTATCTTTAGGCTTGTTAAAATATTTAACACCTGACTGAATCGTGTTCAGAAAAAATGTATTTTACAGTTGTGCAAAACCTGGCATAAAATGTGATCACAGTCAGTATTCCGGGTCAGTAGTTAGTGTCCTCACAGGAATTTTAAGTCACAGCTGTGCCGGTATCACACCTCGCACCAGCAGCAGTGCCAGACTCCCAGCTGAAACCATTCCCTGAGCCTGACAGCCACCTGCCGGCAGTCAACGGAACGAGCAGGGAACAATACCGACCCGTTTCTGCTGCAGCTCATCAGATCCCGTTTCGTTGAATCGGTGTCAGCTGCATGAATTTGAAACTCGGAGGGGGCGGTGAGCCCTCGGCTGCCCTACCTTGCACACCGCTGCAGGCCTCAGCTTCTCTCCTCCGCAGGACCTCCTCTCAGCGGTCAGCAGAGGGTCCTTCCTTTGTTATTATGAGCCCGTGGTGGTACCTCCTTTTCTCAGGAGAAAGTGGATGTCCACGTTGCATAACAAATTTGCATGAAAAAACTGGCAGAGTATCAGAATATGGAAGAAAACTCAGAGTAATCTGCATATCCAAGAGCATCCTCTTTTTCCCCACTATTAATCATTTGTAAGAACAGGAATGTAAGTAAACCAACACTGCCACTGATTTGCTTACTGACATTTCTATTCCATGCAGCAATTACCTCCCCAAATCTTTCTCTCACGTTAATTAAAAAAAAAAAAAAAATCACTACAACTCTGTTCATCATCCTTTCTTCCAAGGTGGAATTCTGACCAGAGCCTGTCTGCCTAAATTTAAGTGATTCCAAATAACAAAACGAGAAATAAGCCATTTGTCACACACACAAAAATATTTTTCTTCCTACACATTACATTTTTGAGCTATATTTAGCTAAATTTCAAGACCAACATCTGCTCTTTGGACCTGAGAGGCAGATCAGATAGAAAGGTAGCAAACTGAGCCCTAGGTAAGAGTTGCTTTTCCTTCATCTTAAACACCATTGGTTTTCTCCCATGTGAATACTGGGAGAGTAATGATAGACTCAATCTTCCAAAAAAAAAAAAAAAAAAAAAAAATCAATTATTAAGTGAAGAACTAAGAACAGAACTTAATTACAGGTTCTGTCTGCCTTCAACACATTATCCACATAAATTTGGCTTTATAGTTTGCTAATTAGACCATATACACGGCCCTGAAACCCACACAACTCAACCTCTGGAGCAGAGCCTGAGGCCAGCACAGCTCTTGCCAATTAGCCTGGCAAATGAGCTGCCTGTTGAAGAGGCTCACAAATGAGTTTCCCACCTGGGGAGCTGGCAAGGAAGAGGCCACACAGGATCCTCCTAGTCATACCACAGCAACCTATAAGCCACATTCTCAACAAACCCAAGGGACTCTGTATTTTTTCTTTTAAATTCAAAACCATCAAAATTGCAAGAGGTTTGCTATCTTAGCCATTGACTTACAGTATCATTATTCCACAATCAGCTTTGAAAACTCAGAAGTACTGGAAACAGTGACCCTTAGCTCTAATAATAACTATATATAATAAGAACTATATATATACATAAGGCTTTAAGTCTCGTTTTCAAAATTTGTCTTTTTGATTCTCTAGCATCTAAAATCATGCAAACACCAAATCAAACACAAAATTCTCTACTCATTTTACCTTGTTGCATGTTGTCCTACCTATACATAAAGCTCAACAGCTACTCAAAGTCTTCAACAGCCAAGTCCACAAAAAAGTTACCAAGTCAAAAACTTGAGTACTAACCTGACTCTCTCGGTTGGAATTTGTAAGTTACAAAATTGGAATTGGAAGCTACAAAAGTATATCTGAACACAGATGCATAAGAAAATATTTCAGCACTCAGAAGCTTTATTCTGAGTTCTTAAAGAAAACTCACTTGCAGAGATCTAAAACGTGTTTTCATAACACCACAGTCAATACTGGAGATCTCAATTTAGGACAATGTCCAGTTCTCAATCCCTTTCTCACCTGATTAAAGAAAAAGCTCTTAAAACAACGAAAAGTCTTCTTCATCCAAAGAGAACTGCTACCATAATTCTTTCCTCATGACTGTTTGATTCATGTCCTGGAACCTTTTCATCTATACAGGGAGGCTAACTGAAAGTAAACATTTCTACCTGTGTACGTTCTTGACATATTCTGCCACACGCTGAGATGGACCATTTCTATTTGTGCTCGTGCTGTTCTGCACCCATTTGGGTACAGAAGTTCATCACTTCATCAATGAAATTCAGGTAATAAATGTTCATCATCTTCCTGAAAGAAAAGCTCAAATGGTGATTTTGGTCTCAGAACATCAATACTCAAAGCAGATAACATCGAATTTTTCAACATTTTGGAAAAGATGAACTCGCCAACTGCAGTTACAGACAATTTAGCCTTATGTTATCACATCCTGCAGACAGAAACGATTATGTACTTTTTTCCACATTTAGTCCAAAATGTATCCCTTGATTTTAATGATATTATGTAACACTTCACAGTAATCAAAAGAAAGAAAGCGAAAAAGGCTACTGGGGATGACCCACTGCGTATGGAACCTCCAGCAATGGAAAGTAACCCTTTGCAACAACAGCCTTAGAGAACTCAGGCAGCAGCTGCAGATTTTGGCTCCCATGCAAGAAGGCCTGCATGATGCAGGAGATGCTTGGGAAGAGGTCAGCCCCTGGCTGCCACAGCACTCAGCAGGAGAAAAATCTTCATGAAAAGGGCTAGATGAACTACTTTGGGGCATCTACCTTGTATTTCAGATTCTCAGAGCAGTGATGAGTGGGAAAGGCAGTACTAATTTCAGGGAAGAAAAATCAGGACTACCTAAACTAATTAATTTCCTGTTTGTAAAGCCTTAGTTTGGTTTAATCAAACCTTATTAGAACTAAATATTTGAAAAACAATGTAATAACCATTCAAAAACTGCAGAAAACAAACAAACAAAAAATATGTTTCCCACAATTTCAAGTTTTACAACATTCCAACATACTGTAAGCAAAAAATAGTTATTCATAATTTAAGGGTAATGAGTTCAGCTGCATACAACTCACTCAGCAGCCCCAGACAATTAAATAACTGTAAGTATAGAATACAGAACAGAATCAGAGAATACAGAAAACATGTGTAAGTATGTTCTTAAACGTGTATATATTCTTTAGTAAGAATCAACTACTCCTGTGTCTTTATTCAAAAGATCTGAATTTTACTTGCCTGAAAAATAATCACTCATGCATGAAATCTTGCACCAGTTTGCTGTTTGCTTTATAGTAGAAAAAAAACCACCTTTTCCCCTGCTCATATTCCTCCTTCATCACACAGATTTTGGAATAATTTTGAAAATGGCCTCCTGTAGAGCAGGACAGGATGGTGAATACCGTCAGATTTCTTATGTTACTGTCAGCATCCCCATAAATTTAGTTCTCTTTCACAGTCTACACTGCTACCTCAGAAAACCTAAATTTGTACACAAAACAAAAGAACATGGAATTTTATCTCTAATTGAGCTGTGGGTTTTCACTCTGTAGGTGACAGAATGAAACCTGAAAATAACATAAATCAAACTGAGTCCTGCCCCATAACCAACAATCTTAAGTACTGTGCTATTGCAAATAAATACTTTCATCTTTGACAATGACTTTCAGAACAAGCCTGTTTGACTTTCCAATTACTTACTCTCTCTAAATGAGTCACCATTCCTTGAGTTTGACATGATGATAACATCTTGTACCTCTGCACAGTGCAGCACCTTTTAGTTTTGTAGCATGTGAAAGTATTACCTTCAAAGCACAGCATGGATGTTCAGATACTGACATTATTTCACCGGGCAGCATGACATTGCCCAAACCTAATTAATACCCATATAATGCTTTGAAGAGGTATGAAAGTTTACAATTACTGACCAGCAACAGTACTGAACTAAAACCAAAACTGGATAGTGAAATAATTTCTATTGAAATGGGTATGGAAATCATTCTAAGGTATACTACACATCAATATGGCTCCAAATGCATTAATTACTCTAGCTGCCGGCCAAGGAGGGGAGGGGATAAATCAAACACAGACCTTGCATGGTGAGAATTCTGCCTCTGAACCAAATGAAAACAGAGTTCATTGCCTTTGCTGTAAGTTCGTTCTTCCTTTCTCACAAAGAAACACGTCTAACTTATTATAATGATTAATCACATGAACATTCAACCTTAAAACTGAATGTATTCTTTACCCAATTGAATATGCTTCTTATAAATCGTAACCCCACGTATATAAGGCATAGTAACTCTTACATTTCTTTTCTTTACTTTAAATGGGAGAAGTATCAATTCTTACCTGAACATTTGCTTCAGGCTGTGGGATAGAAGTCTTCATTCTGTACTCCTGTAGTTGACATTACAATAAAACACTGCCATGAGTCAAAAACAAATTTCTCCTTCCCCAACAAACAAAACACCCCAACAAAAAAAATCACCTGAAATGCATTTCTTCTTTATATTATTCAAATTTATACTGGGACTATCCATACAGCAAAACCCACATTATTGGATATATGACTGATATATGAAGATACTATGACCTCTAAGTCAAGCATTCAATGGATCTATTCTTTTCCAAAAGTGTATCATCCTAGCACACTTGTTACCTCATTTACACATCCACAACGCAACGCAGATATACAACTTCATTAAAAGAATAAAAGACAGCCTTTGCAAGAAAGTCAGTTAGTGAAAGCACTCTGAAACAGACTGTCAGAATAATTACGGAAAACCCACTGATGATCTAACAAACTCAACATTTAAGGAAAACATCATTACATGTTTCTGAGACAGAGCAACCCCACAGTTTACTAATCCAGTTCACGCTATAAATATCCGCAGTATCAAAACTCAGCAGTACCATAAATTCACAAATCTCATCTTCACTGAAAAGCAAGCACATGGAAGCACAAGAGCAAAGTAATACAAAATTCCTAAATTTACTGAATGACCAGTGAAGATTCTCCCATCTGCCACTGCTAGTTGACTTTTCATCCCTGGGCTGAAATGCCTGAATAAATGAATTGGCCTCATAATTTAAGCAAGACTATGTATGTAAAATCAGTTCAACAGAAAACTAACACACATTCTTATTTCCCCAGCCTCTGTGGTCGTCCCTTTGAAATACTTTCAGTTTTAATGGGACGTTACCTGACCTACAGGACTTGGGGCCAACTTTCCAAGTCACGAAGGTTAGCTTATAAAAATGCATATACACAAAATGCAATTCCCGAGAGAGCAAAACAAGCCCAGAAATATTCTCTGCAAGCACATAACAACCCCAGTGAACAGCAATGCCATCCAGCAGCACTCAGGTTGAAAAGTCTTAGGTCACAAAAAGTTTTCAGTGGGTCAAATAACAGGAGAGCTTAAGTAGTCTTAAATTTCTTCTTTATAAATGCAATGAAGAAGGCAGACTATTCATTAAATATAAAAGCAATTTTATAAAAACACATCAGAATTTTATTGCTTGAAGAATACAGCATATGAAAAAAGCACAAGAATGTCCAAAAGAAAGGTCACAAGGATCCAAACATATTACACCACACATACCAGATGCAGTAAAATGTTAACCTGAATTCTGCATCAGAAAATAAAGGGGTGAAAATATACCTAATATTATTTAAAAGAAAAAGACTCACTTAAAATAGAAAGGTGTGAAGGTGTTACAGTACAAATTAGAAAAGCCAACACTGCACATTAACATCGTATCACTAGACTAGATTTTCTACCTTTGGTACTTAAACCTCCACAGAAAACCACTTCCTTAATCAAACCTTGCCTAACATATCATATAGTAGCTGTGAAAGGTTTTTCATTCATTTTAATTTAAAAATTAAAATACGTTTCTGAGTTTTCACTGCATGAATGCATTTAAGGAAGTGTTCACATTTACTCTCTATGAAACTTAATGCATCTCACACTTAAAAGTCACTAAGGGGCTCAGACCTGAATATATGCCAATTGTACTTTGTTCAGATCATTATGTAAAAATGGACGTGATGTTTTCCATTTATATCCTTACACAAACAGACCTGCTGCCCTCCTCAGGACCTGTGACTAGAGCAACCTGCTGAGGTCTTAGGTTAAAATAAACAGACTGCATTATTACAGAGCTATGAGATCATCTACAGCAGTATGCAAGTGGCTTTTCTAGTCTGCTCAGATTAGAGTACCAGAAGATATGCCAGTATTACTTCAAGTAACACATTAAAACCCAGTAATGGACACTACTGTGCTTTATTTCAACACAAAGAACAGCCGCTCATCCATTAATCAACAGAATTTTCAAATCAACTATCAAAAGGACTACTACAGTTCTGTTCCATGTCTTACCGATCACTTTTGGGGAATACTTTGTCAAAAACCTGGACTTACCTACAAACCAATCTGAGTCATGAAAATGTTATCTTTCAAAGTATTTTAGTAATCCAGTGGCAACCTAGTGTGGAAAACATTAGCATTACGCTGACAACGATGACTTATCAAGGTTAAATAAAATCCCTCTTTTATTGTAAGCATGCTCTTAGCTTCAGCTTTTGCCTTCATAGGCCTGAATCATTCCCAGTTACATCAGTGGAACCAGAACAATTCTGTTTCATCAAGTTCCAGTTTTATATTTCAACAATATGAACATATCTGGACTACGCAATAACATCAACAGTTAACATTAAACTGGAGCAAAACAATAAGAAGAGTTAGTTTCCCAAAATGGGCAGTCTTCGAAGTAAAATATTCAGTCGGGACTGACTGTCAAAGGATGTAGTAATAAAACCATGGGTTTATTTTTTTCCATCCCATACCAAAAAGGATTCAATTTGTACAACTCCTATTAAACATACATTTTCACCAAGCTAGGAAAGATACTGTTTTCAAATTGTAACAAGTGTAGTATTTGAGCATTTATAATATTTATTGCCATATATATCCGCATTTTAAAAAGAACAAAGAATTCAAGACTGTACTACGCTGAACTTGACTTTTTCCCCATTAACGGTTTACCTCTACTGTACCACTCCCCCCCAAAACAATTAAAAATTCTAAGTAAGATTTCATAGTTTAGTTAAAAGGGAAGAAATGCAAATGTGGATTTAGAGCTTTTTGTATAAATCTCACTGTATTTTATAAACTTGTTGTTTATCGTAACACTGTTTATTGATCAAATAAGTGACGCACTGCTATCTAAAATTTCCATATACACCATTAAAAATCCAAAGTCGATATGATACTGAACCTTAAATCTTCAAGAGTTCAAAAAAAGACAGTTTATACATGTACAGCACACAACAGCAGACACCCCTAGAATACCAACTGCCAGTCCATGATGCATACAAACTTACAGGTAAGCATTCATTTCACTGTTTTCATTGTGCAGGAAAAATATTTCTTAGTGAAGACAGAAACCCAGCTGGTGAATTTCAGATGTCATCTTCATCATCTTCATCCTGAGAAGATCCTGCCTGATTGGATGCACTGGCTGAGGCAGCAGCAAGCTGTGCCTGTTGAGCTGCTTGTTGCATCTGCAGCCACTCTTGCTGTGCCAGTTCTGCTTGCTGTTGTCTAGCCTAAAGACATGAATTTAATTGTTAAGGTCATGCTATATAGCTTGTGAAGAATCTCAAGCACACCTTAGTTATAAAAGCAGTTTTATCTGCACCTGCAGATTCCTTTTATATAATTTTTTATTAACTGTGCACACAAAAATATGTCTAGAAATACCTTTATTATTTGTACTAGGTTGTTTAGCCTCTGAAGAGGCCAACATTTAGAGGATTTATACTTTCCAGAACAAGTACATTAGTCCATGCCTCTTTAGTTCCATTGTAAGGATTGTGCTGAACCTCTTACTAATCGAAAAATTAAGCAAGATGGAGCAAGAAAAAAATACAGGGTTCAGTTTCAAGGCCTGTTAGCATTCAACTACCGTTCAGAGATGAGAACAGTCCTACTCTGTTGATTACAAACAGAAAGTTTGCAATCACAAAGTCATCCACAACATATAGTATTACAAAAACAAAACAAAAAACAAAACAACAAGAATAATCATGGAAATGAAGAAAGCCATTATCTTACTTTGCTAAGCCATCTTTGCAAAACAGAGCAATCTAAGCTCTTCTTAAATAAGGATAGGCAGGTTGAGATGTCTTTGTTACAGAAAGGTACGTTATCTGTACTTCAAGGTACAAGATGTTCTAGCCAAATCCTTCAAGTAGTTCACATGGTACCTTCCCATTTTCCCATGTAGAGCTTTTTCTTGTTTTTCAGCAACTATTTTTGATTTTGACACTGTGTTAAAGTTTCAATTTCTGTTTTGAATGAACATTAGAAAAAAGTTTCTTAAATTAAAAGCCTTTAGCATTCTTTACTTGCTCACCAAAATTTCCTTTCTTTTTCCAAATCATCAACAAAGCAGCTTTCCAGACGTCAAGACACCAAAAGATGGTGCTTCAGAAAACAGCGATCAAAACCAGTTTACCTATTTAGTATGCATGAAAAAAAGAAGTCTTCCTATACTGTAAGAAATGTCGCACTTTCTCAGCCTGTTCAGCACTTCCCAATGAGGGCTTTTCAGTATTTCTAAGTCGTAGTCAAGTTAAAAAGGTTGGAAATCAAGACATTGTAAATTTGCAGCATCTGTACACATAGCAGAGGCATAAATATTGATCATGTACAAACTAACAATAGCCCTCCCCACTAACCTTGTTACAATTAAGTTTACTGTACATTCAGTGACATAATACACAGGAGCATACCAGCAATTGGACGCTGGGCACTTCTCACTGGATGGATCATTTTGTCAGTGTCTATCATTTACATAATTTATATGGAAAAAATCATGGAATTTTCCATTTATATGGAAAAATTCAAATTTCTTCTCTGAAAGAGTGGTCAAGCACAGGAATGGGCTGCCCAGGGAGCTGGTGGAGACACCGTTGTTGAATGTGCTCATGAAACATTTAGATGTGGTACTAAGGGACATGGTTTACTGGGGGAGGTATTGGCAGTAGGTGGATGGTTGGACTGGATGGTCTTGGAGGTCTTTTCAAACCTTGGTGATTCTATGCTTCCATCATCATTTTCTTCAGTCCTTTCAAAAACTAAAGCAATGAAAAATTCCACTGAATTGTATTGACTAAGAAGCCTTATTAGCTCCTGGGGGTAAACTGAGCTCATTTATTGAGCAACCCATTTACACAGGAACTTTATAAGCAATCTTTAGTAAGGAAGCCTCAGAAAAATCCCTTCTGTTGATGACCTCATCTTACAGATACTTTTAGACATATGTGAATATCAGGAGGAACCATTAGACTGACTTCAAATATTCAATATCATCCTAGTACAGACTTAAGTATAAATCAATTATGCTTAATTTAAGTAAATTAAGTATAATTTAATATAATATTAAGTAATATTTGCCACGTTGTAACATAAGACTTTTAAAAATCATATAAAAATCAACACAATTTTGTTAAACCTGCATGTACTGTCTTTAATTTAGGCATTGAGGAACAGTGTTATAGAATTTAAAAAAAAAAAACAAACATATTTCATGTGGTCAATTCTGTCTATAAAGCGTGGCCTACATAAGGTAGCAATGGTTTTAACATTCTTGTTTTATGTTACTTAGGAGGTCGTAGCCCCTCGACTATCTTTGTTGTTCTATATATCTATCATTATTTTGTAGACTATACGAAGTTTTTGAACAATAGTTAAAAAAAAAAAACACGAATCAAGCTGACTATTATATATAAATCAAACCTTAAATCAGAAGCAGCCATATTGGTCTTTCTAATAGTAGTACAGTCAAAAAAAGTCCTCATTAGTTCAATGCATGCTGACAAGAGCCTTATGCATGCTGAAGTTTTAGTTGACAAAAAAATTAATCATGCAAATAAGATTAACATAGTTGGCACCTTATAATACAAAACCAACAGTTATGAAGTGTTTCAGCAAGATACAAGTATAGTTAAGCGGTGGGAAAGGAGGTCATAGTAATCAGGCATAGTAACAACTGAATAAGCATTTTCAGAGGAAATAAAATTATGTAAATAGAGAAAACAAGACTCATGGATTGGGTAAGAGAAAACAGAAAGCAAAGATTATTTTCACATCATTTAGTTCAGAGAAAGACTGTCCTGTCATACCGAAAATAAGACAGAAAGACAGCATAGAAGGATAAATAAAATTAGCTTTTAGTTGTTGAAACTTGGAAATGTTTACTATCAGGTAAAGCTGGGATGAAGGAGTATTTGCAGGCAAATTCTCTTCCTGTGCTTCAATTGCCTCCTTAAAAATTTACGCATGAATTAACTCAAATAGAATCTTGCCACAAGTAAATAAAGATGAGAAAGGACAAATTAGAATTTTTTAACAATTGTTTTTTTCAAAGCCTCAGTGATTTGTGCACTGATGGCCACAAACAGAAGACATATTCATGTTTTAAATGCAATTTTTAAAAACGGTAATTCCTAGAACAGCACCTCCATTTTTTATTTCCTCAGCTAAGTAGTTCTTAATGTATTACTACAATACAATGGAAGTACCTGTCTCAGTAGTAGGGAAGGAAAAAAGTCCTTTCTAAATCTGGAGTATAAAACTTGTGTGTGTCAAATTGCAGGAGTAACCACAAACAGTAACTTATTGACCTGACTTTCTGTAATAGAAACAGGACAGGAAGATCAATAGCACCTTGGATGCTACAGCAGTCAACAAGGAAAGGAATACTTCTAGGTGTGCGTACATGTTTTTGCAGCATTAGATCCACCACATTAATTATTACAACCTCATCTGTGCACGTGCTGCATTGCTTCACTTACTTTTGCAAATAATTCCTGCTGCTGCCTTAGAAGCTCTTCTTCCGGAATGCCGAGGTTTTCCAAGCGTGAACTGGCCTTTCTTCTCTTTAGTGCTACGGTTTTGCATTCTTGTAAGACTTCTTTTACTTCACTGATATAGGAGCCAAAGCCCAAACTTTCTAGTGCTAGAAAAAAATAAAATATTTGTCATTTAGAAAGCTTTTGATATCAGATGCCAACGTACATTTACTCTAAACATACATTTCTAAAAAATAGAAGGCGTTTGATCATTTTTCTGTCATTTGGTGACGAAAAGCTGTGTTCATGAGAACATCTGACAGCTACTCTCCCTACCTCTTCTCCTATGCCCTCTAAAGAGCGCACGCTAGAAATATAAAGTTTACTGAAGTGCAAAAAGTCCTGGCTTGCAAAGCACTCAGGACTCCCAGATTCACTTTGCTAGAGAGGCATTACACTTGGAAGGCCTCCATCTTCATGTTCTGCATATCAGATTCATACATAAACTACAGAACCAAGATGCCCTTCCTATCAGAACCATGATCTATTAATCTCTCAGTGATTCTATCTTTCATTTTTGTTGCAAGTCTTCAGAAAAAGTTAAATTATCTACCTATAACAGAGAAAACTTTCATTAAGACAGAAATAATAAAATTAACCATAGAAATATGCTTTAGCTTTTGTATCTGAATATCTGAATTCATTTTCTAGATGCCAACGAGCTAGAGATACATACAACTCCTTATTGTTTTGGAATGAAAATCCTCGTATTTATCGCTACATGAAAATGCATTCAGAAGCTAAAACACAGCATTTTAACCTGCCCAGGGAGATCTGAAGTATAGCTGTATTCTGCAACAGTTTTTAAAGGTTAAGAAAGGTTAAAAGCAAAACAGGCAGAACATATGATAAAAGGCATATTTTGATATGCCACTTGCTACCATATGCCTCCACACCCCACCCCCCCACCCCCAAAGCAGAACCTAAAACAGAACAGGCTAGCAATATTACACAGACACCAACTACTTAGAAACAAGCCCCAGTTTCATTCAACACCCGGTTCACTTCCAGTAGTTACACAAGTCCAAGTTTTCCTTATAGAATGATACTTGTTTTAATATTTATCTTACTTTATTTCAACCTTACATAATAAGTCTTCCAAGAAATCACACTAAAATAGACTACATAACATTATATGTTATCTATATAAGTTATATATCTATATAAAATAGACTACAGAACAACATTATAAACAAACTCTGATTTACAGTAGGTCAGACTACTTATTAACATGTTTCTGAGTGCTCTTATCCTACCCGTAACTGAGGGGCACGCCATCACAGTAACACAAAGTCACTCTGTAAACTTGTGGCTTCCAACACATACAAGGAGATGATTAATGCACTGCCTTCAATCTAGCAGCACGCTGCAGCAGGACTGCCTTTTTTTTTTTTTTTTTTTTTTTTTTTAAGAGATTTGGCAAACATTTTGCAAATGACTTTACATAATACCTATTTCTTAAGAAAAATGAAGTTAAGAGATGAACCAATTTAGAGATAATTAAATTACTCTAGACAGCATGCCAGTTCAACCTCAGCCCACGCAGACACTGGAACCATTTCAAATTAGTCCACAGTTTCTATGAGAATCACCAAAAGCCTTCTCTAACCTGTTTAATACAATCTCAGCAGAGAGGAGGCAAACACATCTGATGGTGCAGAACTGGTTCTCTAAGCAGCCTATTAATATTAAGGAACTCATTTAATTTTAAAATGTAAACAGTAAATCCATTCAACTATTTCAAACTCAAAGCTTTTCCTTTTTAGCATTAAGGTGTTAAGAACTCTACAAGTCAAACTTTACTAAGATGAACTATCACAGTGAATACACAGATGTTCACCGAAAGAATACTGATAGATCAGGCTTGGCAATCTGCTGTACTGGAGTATGAGCAGCAGCCCAAATCAACAGCAAGTTGTATGTGCAACTTAAGAGAATGGAAAGAACTTAGAGTTACATACTGAATATAACACAGAAAAAATGCAAAAGAAAAGTCTGATGCAACCGTGACAGATTCATACAAAAGTTCAATACAAATACAGCAATAACATTATGCCTGCTGCAAAGAAATGCTACTGGCAGTGAAACAACTTCAGAATTTCACTCTTGAAACACATCGTGGCTTTATGGAGCACACGCATGGAAGGAATAAGCCTCTATCTCTTTCTACAGAATATCTATATATCTATATATCTTTCTGAGTATCATTCAGCATGGTACTCAAATGCTGAATAAACGTCTACCTGAGCAGAACTACCCGTTCACCAAAATCCAGAATCTATTTCTAGAGTGTTAAGTTTACGCATCTATCCAGATTGCTGAAAATTTGATAGATTACAGATGTTAGAAGAATCCTACAGAATTTCAAAAGCTGGATCCCAAAGCACAGTGCTTTTGAAAGGTAAGGAGAAGGAAACTTTCACAGATGTCAAATCACACCTGTCCTTTTTCTTCAGCTTCCTCCCATTCTTAAAGACTGCTTGAGGACACAGATGTCTGATACATCCATTAAGCATAACCACTTGTAGTTCTACATTTGTTTTTAATACAATCAGGTCACTCGTATCTGAGATGTTTATCTTCATAGCCCTTTCAAAATAAAGTAACTTCCAAAGTGAAAACTCAAGTTTTTTACATTAAAGCATTAACTAAGCAGTGCCAATATCCTAACAGCCCACGAAGAGAGGCTACAGGATTTGTCATCAATTCTCAGCCCTCCTTAGCGCATCTCAGCTTCTCGTAGACAAAGTAATCCAAGCAATCAGCTTCAAAAAATGGTTTTTGAATGATTTCCTATGTCATCGTGTTCAGAATCCAACAGAAGGCCAGCTTCTCAAAAAGCCCACCTCACCACAACTTACAGAGCTACCAAGTGAGCCTATTTTCTGTTTCCACAGCTGGTCCCAGTGTTTCTAACTGCTGCAAAAGCTCTCCGTTTCCACTCAGACCATGACAGCCCTGAAGTCTTTGGGCACTCTCCAGGAAGCAGATGCACATTTTATCATTAGTGGTGAGCGCCTGGCTCAGCGCAAGTAAATCTATCACACCAGATCTCCCTCAGGATGCAGGAAGCCTCTGCTTTTCTTTCCCTGTGCTGTCCGTAGGCAATGTGCCAGTCAAGTGTTTGTGTTACCATACAAAAGAACATTACAAGGACTTCACTCATCTGAAACAACCCCGCAGTGTGAGGGAAAGCATTCCAGCCCAGTATGCGGCCATGCAGCCATTTTTTCCTAATGCAATGGTGTGTCCTCTGTACCACTGCTCCAGACAGGGAGCTACAACAACGAAGCTGCAGTTTCAGATTAGTTCTGATACAGCCCAGTGGCAGGATGTCACCAGCTGGAAGGATGCCTCTTTTCTCTCTTTTCCCCTAGCCCCCCCTTCTAACCTAGCAACCTCTTGTTCACAGGAACAATCATATCAGCAACCTCATGTGACAGTGAACTATCTTCCCTGATAGCCAAGTTTTCACAAAGCCAGTGTCAGAGAAGAGACAGCTACATCCAGCTCTAAAGAAGATGCAAAAGGATTCATGTTGGCAGCAGCCTGTTCAGCTGTAATACGATGTCCATATAATTTCTAAGGGAATTGACTGAAGCCATTAAAAGGACTGGGTTAACTTAATGACCATAACAAACATACATTTCAACCACTGAATTTGTTAGCATCGTGGTCATGAAGCTATATTAAGGTACAGTTAAAGCAGCAAATATCTACAGTGTCTGAAGGCCAATGGAAATGTCAATATATGCTATGTCTCTGTACACATCTCCGCTGCCTGCAGAATGAACAGCCTGGACCGTCACCCTTGACATGAGTACCATCTGCTAACTGACCACATCTGGAGGAAGCACAAGCACATTCCTGCAGGTGAGGAGAGCAGTCAATCTAGGAATAATCCCTTCCACCTCTGGAAGCATCAGAAAAAGCATCTCTCTCCAGAGTGTCCATCAGCAATATTTGACTAAAATGGACAGACCTAATACAAAAGCAGTTTCCAAACACAATGACACAGAGCTCAGCAAAATACTTGTGCGTATATCATTAGCAGTTGATCTCCAACCATGTATACGCATATTGCTTTCGATTTGTTATCAAACTGCCGTTCATAATCCTGTCAAATAATTGCAACTCTTCTGGAGAGCAAGCTGGGACCGGTGAAAGAAAGAAAATTTTGACTGTTTATCAACAGAGAATCTTATTATTTTGTTTCTTAAACTAACTTGACATCATTACAATCTTGGAAATACCTCTATGGCAAATACTATTGCCAAGAACTTTACCAAACAACAGAGTGAAGCACTCTAGGGATCAATGTTATCAATTTGTTTGCAGCAGTCACCGGTATCAACAACCATTACTTCAGCAGCAAAGTAAATGGTTCCTGACAAAAGATGCTTGCTGCAGACTTACACACGAGGCAAGGAACCTCCCTACTCACGGTAGAACATAAAGAAAAGGAGATGTACTGAGAAAACTTTCATTCAACAAGGCGAAGTAGGAGGCAACAGCTGAGCACGACACAAAGGAATATATCATTATTACCTGTTTCCCACAACAGAGAGGAATAGCTGATTTTAAATGATCGAATTCCAAGGACACTCCAGGCAAAGTATCTCAATTTTTATGGAATCCATGCAAGGAGACTGAGCCCCACACGCCCAATCATGAGCCTTTTGCCAGTCTCCTTAGAAAGGCACTTAATAAGCTCAGG
>JAOWBP010050581.1:3386-18826 GCA_028571105.1 Tragopan temminckii
ATTTTTTAATTTCCAGACCAACCCAGACTTATTTCTCATCAAGTCTCATGAACAGTGAAAGCAACTTCAGACAGACCTTCCCATTCCCACCACAAAAAGATTAGTTTCAAGTCTGCAACAGTGATTGATTATAGGACAAATTTGATCTGCTGTTCAGAACTTAAGAGTGATTTTTTTTTTTTCTTTTTTTTTTTTTTTTCTTCTCCAGGGAAAGGAAGCCTCTAAGGTTGGTAGACTTCTTACAGACACCACCTGGCACTTCCTAATCAATTAAAGACACTGATGGTTCCCAGTCACAGGCTCAGGACTTTCTTCACAGTAATAAGCAGGAACACCTGCACCAGGTCTTTGCATTAGCAGCTTCTTTTATGCATCCCAAATTCTTTAAAATCTGCTTTCCAGGAACCTCAGGGAGATAAGGGAAAACAACTATATGCTCTGAAAAATAAGCAGATTATTTTAATTTTCAGTACAGGTTTTCTTCTTTGTTGGTAGCCAACTGATTTTAATTTGATAAAGCTTTTCATAAAGAACAAGCCTCTCACGCTCCCATCATGGCTGCTGAGCCTACTGTAAAAACAGAGAAGATGCATTCAACTAATTATATCACATAAAGAGCATGTTTGTTTCATGCAATAATTTCAGTTTTGAACAAATCCCTGGGAGCTTTGTGTCATTCGACAAACATCCCGATCAAACAACAGCAAGTCAGTAGCACAATGCTACACCACACAGTTTTGAAAGGAAGGGAAAGAGCCTGCTGGAGATATATTCACGAAGGTTAACATTAGCCCATACAAGGTAACATCTATACTTAGTAAAAAGAGAAAGGCTCCTCCAGAGGGCAATTCAGAAGTGAAGATTCATTTAGCTACTCTGAATCTCTCTCCAGAGGAATCTCACTTTCCATTATTTTCAGAAACAGCCTGCAGAGATTAGCCTCAAAAAGATCATACTAGCCTCTGTGTATACTACCATATATCTACTTTCCATCAGCAGGAACAGTGGCTGAGATGTATAGTTAGCTACACTGTATTTAAATCCAAACGCTATGTATCACATATTAAATGAATTTTACTCAGCTAGAGCTCAGGGTTCTGCCAGTATTGCTGAAATGCTGTCTCCACTGTGCTACTTAGGTAACCACAGGATTCAGTTTTTTCCACTGCCCTATTCAAGCGCTCCATTTGATGACTACCTGCATGCTGGTATACAAAGGACTGCTGTACTCTCACCATCCTCAGGATCCACTTAACATGCTGCAGCACAGTTCTTTCTCTCGCTCTAACTGCACACTGTACCACTGGAGCAGCAATGGGAAGCAGGTTTTCACCATCAACCTAGAGACAAAAATTCTGAAGTTTTGAGACCCGCTGCCTACGATTTTAATGGTTATTAGCAACAAGAGTGGAAAATAGTCTTTTAATCTTAAATATGAAAAAAGGTTGCATTTTGTGGTTTAATCAGGCATCCAGCTAAAGACTGCAGAGCCATTAGCTTACTCCCCCCTCAGGGGCTAAGATAAGGACAGTTTAATAAAAAAGGGGGGAAAAAAAAAAAGGAAAGAAAAACTACCTTAACAAAGAGAATGAACATATCAAGTGACGCACAATGCTCACCACCAGCTGACTGATGCTCAGCCAGCCTCTGAGGAATGGCAGCCACCCTGGACAACTTCCCCAGCTTTATGGTTGAGCATGATGCCTTACGGTATGAGATATCCCTCTGGTCACTTTAGGTCAGCTGTCCTGGTTCCATCCCCTCCCAGCTTCTTGTGCACTCTTAGTCCTTTGCTGGCAGGGCAGTGTGAGAAGCTGAGACATTCTTGGCTCTGTGCAAGCAGTGCAATGGCTAAAACATCAGCATGTTACCAATGTTATCCTCACCCTAAATCCAAAAAAAAAAAACATTACACGAGCCTCTACGAATAAAATTAACACAGCAAAAATGAAGACTTGAGTATACAAGGAAAAGAACATAACTGACAGAACTGATGCAAAGAGTATTTCCTAACTCTTCCAGTTTTTCTATATTACATTAGGTCACCACACTTCCCTTCCTGAAAAATGTCCATAATTTCTAAAAATACTGTCAATTTTGAGAAAAAAAAAGTCTTCAGTATTTTATAAACCAAAACAATGATTACAGCTCTTTTAAGGTCTCACCGAGACTTTCCACATCATCGTTCTAGGATTTAGGTCAATCTTTTCAGAATATCTTTAATGTAAAACAGCCATTCTTTTACAATACAGGGAGAAAAAAAACCAACCCTTTAAACTGTCTTCATGCCTTCAGCAAAGGAGCAACAAAGTTTAACAAAGTAAGAGAAGTTAGGGATTCTTTTCAAAATCTTATGAAGACTCCCTAGGCCTAGAAAATCTGCTTCTAAACTTACGTTTTTTCCTTAAATTTTTACTTACATTTTTACAACATATCAAACATGACTTTGGCATAACAATATGTACTTGCAAACATACGATCAACTTGCAAATGTCTGCTAAGACCATTTTACTACTAACAACAAACAGAAAAGCTACATTCAAATTTCAGAGACCATATTTACACAAAGGTGTCGTGAACAGAGACAGTATTACAAAGATAATTTATTCTTCCAAATGGACAGATCTTTTGCATATTACACAAACTATGTTGCAACGCAGCACCTCAAACAAATAGTTCACATTGTGCTATTAACAAAGTAACAATGTAATAAAAGCTTATTATAAATAATAAGCAATCATCTGAAATTACTTTTACCTAGGCTTCATTTCAAAAATAAGGCACCTTACTTTCAGCTGCCTTTGAAAAGGCCCTGATGACCTTTTGAAAACTATACTGCACCTTGAGACATGAAAGAAAGCTTCCCAGTTGCTACATTCTTTTTCAGGTATTCCATCAACAGATTTGCAGAGAAAGTTAAAAGCTATTGACGTAGCTCATTCTAATTATCTTATAGCATTAGATTAATAGAAGCTATACACAACACCTTAAAGTCAGTGTTGTATAGAATTCCACATAGTAAGAATCTTCTGGCTTCAAATTAATCTCACAGTATCTTTATTACGAAGATCAAAGGGTGTCATTTTTAATTACTGTCAAAATCGAACTGAGAAAATGAGAAAGGAACATTTGTATTTTTTTTCATATTGTTTATTAAAATAAAGGAAAATGCAGAATTTTACAATCCATCTTAGAGGTGGAAAACTTTAAGTCAAATATCACTTTCAGAAAGTTTTCTTCTACATACTCAATTCATATCCACTCATTAGGGCATTCTGTGCACTATATGAAACCGAATCTGCACATCCTTCTGGAGAATTACTGCACGGTGAAGTTATATTTGTGATGATTCTCATTAAACCAAGCACTGCACTGCCCATTATTTTACTTCCTGTAAACTCAGTAAGAAACATAAAATGCAACAGGGTAAGATTTGGCCAAACAGATTAAATCACAAAGTAGTACGACCAGTTCAAGAAAAGCAGCAATTACTCTAAATAAAATGCATGACTGATAATTTACCTCAGGCAACTGATAAACAAAAAGCATATTATCTGAACACAAACATTTCAATGAACTATGATTCCCCCGTAATATGCAGAAACAAAACTTTTACAAAGAACCAGTATTTATAGAAAAAGGAATGACATATTTGACCAGTATTTATACATTTCCAAATTTTGCCAGGCTTTCCATGGCATTTTGAGATTATGTCTCACAAATTCTCTGAGATTGCATTTGACTTAAAACTTCATTTGATGTTTTGTGAAGTTAACATATAGGTACCTCTGCATTCTCTTCTATCTAAAATGTTTTCAGCAATTAAATCTTACAATTACTTCGGAACATTTGGCAGTTACTTACTTATTTCAATAATAAACCACTTAACTTCTCCATTTTATTAGGGCTTAATACTCGAATCATGGTAAAACTTCTCCTCTCAACATGGAATTTTATCAAAAGAAAAAAGAAAGAATGAATAAAGCTAAACCTTCCCCCACTCAGTAGAACAATTTCTCTGGAACAAGTTCGCAAAGTTCCCCCTTCCACAAACTAAGTTTGACAGTACGTAATATTTTAAATAATTACTTATTGTGGTTGAGAGTTTACTCTTGCAGTTTCAGTAATAAACATCTTTAGAGACATCCATCTTTTTTTCAGTGGGATCAGCCCATTGAAAAATATCAGTAAAGAAATAACCAGTGCATTATTTATTATGCTTTAACAAGAAAATGAGACCTTATCTGTATGTCAAAAAAGATTGGATCTTGGCAAGTCATGTATGGTAGCTTTAAAAAGGCCAATTCTTTAGTCACAATGCAGAGTCCCAAAATAAATAGACCTTAGCTACATGGCAATGTCACTTATTCCAGAAGATTTCAGTAGACATTAAGAGCTTCCAACTCTATCTCTGGGAATAATCCGTAGATCTGAACCGTGCTTTAGAAATACATTTCCTAAACAAACAAGAGAACATTACCAAACAGAAGAAGTATCCTAAGCAAGCATACACATTTAAAGAACAATAATGTCCTTAGGTCGGTGTTCAACATCTTTGTAACAATTTCTGTATACGCTACAAAACCATTTTTTATATTTCCAAAGAATTTAATCTTATCCCTCCTACAGTGTCTCTCCAAAGAGCTCTTGATTTTAAGTAACAATACCAGACTCAAAGTTGTGTAAGACTTGCAAGCTATGGCCTTTCAACTGTGCAGTTCTATGCTGGAATGCCTAATTTCATTTATATGCCATGATAATTTCAAGACCAAGAAATCAAGTTTTAATTCACTAAAATTATTTTATTTTGAGGTAATTAATGCATATACTGATTCTTAATTCTCTCCCTAGTTCAGTACTTACCTGTTTTTAACTTCAGAATCTCAGCTGTACTACTCTTTCAGGAAGGTCCTCTACATATCTAAGTAAGTTTCAATTTAGCAACAAAAAATTCTTCAACTTCTCATTTAATACTGTGTAGTCCTAATCATGACAGTCTTTCCAAGAGCATGCAATATAAACATTTTCAACACTTCGATGTCTAGAATTATTTCTGCATGTATTCAGGATTGTCTCTACTGTTTTCTTCTATTAGCTAAACACGACTGTTTAATTACCATTTGGAGTTACTTTTTTATTTTTTAGATTTCATACTGGTACTTTGTGAAGCAGACTGTATGCAGTTCTACAATATCAGGATTTAATCACATCTATGTATTCCTATTCATCTTTGTGTTGACTTCTAAAAAGAGTATAATTCCCTTTCCTTCTAAAGCACTCCATTTCACAGATGTAGGGTGAGCGCACTCCTAACAAAGATTAAGATACTTAACATTTGTTCATTAACAACATCTTGGAAAATTCTCCTTTTTTAAACTTAATGAATCTACCACATAGTTCAGGATTGAAACTGTTCTACCTGTTCAATATAATAGAAAAATCCATTCAAAAGAATGGATTATCAAACGTTCTACATTTTAAAAAATACTGAAGAAACACAGTATAATCACAGAATCATAGGATATCTTCAGTTGGAAGGGAACCACAAGGATCGAATACAACTCCTGGCTCCACAAAGGACCATCTAAATTTCAAACTCTCTGTCTGAGAGAGCCATCCAAACACTCCTTGAAATCCAGCAGCTTGGGGCTGTGACTTCCCTGAGAGATTGATTTTTATCTTGCAATCGTAATCATAAAACTCTAAAATTTTAGAACAGGCTACAGCTACACCTCATGCAGGCAGTAGTTCAGCCCATTTAGTTTGCTTCTATCATTAGTATTACAGTGGGTTTTATTAAAGTTATGGCATACTATTACCTAAACTACTGAGGATTTCAAACTGAAATCAGCACAGGAATTAAGTGCTAAGCCCAGCTTTTTCAGGTTTCATTTCCCCCACCATGTGAAATCATGTAGGAAGAATTGAAGTCATACTCAAGGAGTACTTTTGTTAGGAAGTCAAAGAAAAAATGGAACAGGACAAAACCTCTAAAATCCCAAGGAACACTAAGATTTTATTCCCAGATCATCTTAACTGGAGAAGTTTTTAAACACTAAAACATCTGTTCATCCTACTGGTTCAACCCACCAGAACTTCACAATATGTAAAAAGGAAAAAAATATAAGTTTTGCCATATCAAGTTGCCTCTAAAATATCAATAAGGCTGAACTTAAAGTTATGACTGAGTTACTTAGGTTTACTTGTAAACTCAGAAGGGATTTTGTTTTGAATCCGTGATTTGGTGGCTCTTTTCCCCAGTCCTTCTTTCAGTTTAAAGCAATACCACACAGCACTGTCATGGCAAATGGTATTTATCTTCTTTGTTAAATAAATATATATACCCTTGTGCCTAATCTTACATTTGCAGACAAGATTAAGATCATGAGAAAATATTTTCAATCTAGATGTCTTTAATTTACCTGAACCTTGACTATGAAATACTGCTGAATAATTGCTCAACATTTATCAAAACTTAAGAGAATTAATGCAAAGCAGCTGGAGATCTGAATTTGATGCGAATAGCTGCAAGCATGATGAACTGCCATATGAACATTTTCATTCAGGAATAAAGTAGCCCTTAATTGATTTACTTTGCAGGATTAGGCTACATAATACAAAATGCCAGTATACCTCTGAGGAAGAAAAACAGTGTAAATATATCTTAACAATTGGCTTTACTGTTTCACCTAAATGTTCTTAAGTGGCCATATGAAAAACTGTTCTGACAGGCTGGTGATGATCCAGTAGCTAAACTATATTGTTAGCTGTATCATCTGCCTTCACTGTACTTGGCCATATGATGTCTTGGGACTGATGCTGTCTAACATCTTTGTAGGCAACGTGGACAGTGGGATCGAGTGCACTCTCAGCAAGTTTGCAGACGAAACCAAGCTGAGTGGTGCAGTTGACACGCTAGAGGGAAGGGATGCCATCCAGAAGGACCTGGACTTGAAAGGTGGGCCCCATGCCAACCTCATGAAGTTCCACAAGGCCAAGTGCAAGGTCCTGCACTTGTGTCGGGGCAATCCCAAGTGCAGATACAGGTGGGCTAGAGAATGGCTTGAGAACAGCCCTGAGGAGAAGGATTTGGGGGTGTTGACTGATGAAAGATTCAATGTAAGCCAGCAATGTGTGCTTGCAGCCCAGAAGGCCAACTGTATCTTAGGTTGCATCAAGAGAAATGTGACCAGCAGGTTGAGGGAGGTGATTCTGCTCTTCTACTCTGCTTTCATGAGACCCCACCTGGAGTTTTACGTATAGTTCTGGAGCTCCCAACACAAGAAGGACGTGGAGCTGTTGGGTTGGGTCCAGAGGAGGGCCACAAAGACTATCAGAGGGCTGGAGTACTTCCCCTATGAGGACAGGCTGAGAGTGCTGGGGTCCTTCAGCCTGGAGAAGAGAAGGCTCCAGGGAGACCTCATAACAGCCTTCCAGTACCTGAAGGGGACCTGCAGGAAAGCTGGGAGGGACTTTTTACAAGGGCAGGCAGCAAGAGGACAAGAGGACATGGTGTTAAACTGGAATAAGACAGATTTGGACTAGATATTAGGACAAAATCCTTTATTGTGAGGGTAGTGAGATGCTGGAACAGGTTGCCCAGTGAGGCTGTGAATGCCTCCTCCCTGGAAACATTCAAGGCCAGCCTGGATGGGGCTTCAAGTGACCTGGTCTACAGAGAGATGTCCCTGCCTGTAGCAGGGGGGTTGAAACTAAATGATCTTAGCAGTCCCTTCCAACCCAAACCATTCTGTAATTCTGTGGTTCTATGACTCTATGTTCACGATGAGGACAGAAATAGCTGAGAAGTCTGCCAGAAGCAGCACACTGGCCAAAAAACAAGGGTATCCTAAGGCAAGCCCAAGGTAGACAGAAACTTCATGTGGTGCAGAAAACCAAGTGCTCTCTTGATCTTCACTTACAAGTGCTGTTGATGGAACTGCAGATATCAAAAGTGGATTGCTGTACTTATGTGATTCCTTCTACAATTCCAAAAAATTAACGTTAAGCAATTGAGTTTCTAACTGTTGCTTACTGTGAGATACTCTGCAAGGTTTTAATTTATACTATTTATCTTAAGAGGGCTAGGTATGCTAATTATATGAACGAGAAAGTGGTATCTAAAAAAAACCAAAAAAACGAAACACCCTAAAACCTAGAACCAAACTGTGCTACCTTTGGTAACACACATCAGACAGAAGGCATAAATGAACAAGATCTGGCAAAAATATAATGCAAAAACTGGAGAAGCAGCAAGGAACTCCTCACTAACTGTTCATCACGTTTGCAAGCAGGAATAAAATTAGATTCATAGTTTCCACTAGGTGGAATCACCTGGAATCCCTTGAGGGAAACAAGAGGACTACCTGCAAGACCACCCTTCTTGATAATGTACTTTCCAAAGCACCTACAGTTCCTGCTCTAAAACGGATCTTCTAAATAGATCTTATCAGAATGGCTTCTGAAATACCAAATACTACTGGACTAGGCATAGTGGTGAAAAAAAACACAGCTATCAACTGGTATTTTAGAAATAAGTAATTGCTCTTTTAGACTGCACTAAATAGCTAAGTCCTGAAGATCATCAGTACCTCACACTTCCACAGTCCTAAATAACCAACTGAACAACAGTTCTGTGGATTTAATCTTTCACTCAACATTGACTGTGGTTTCAACTACTGGGCAATTGTTCTCCCATTTAAGAAATCAAAACTTGAGATATAACAACCAACCCAGAGTGCTATGTGTTAACTTAAAATAACTGAGTTGGTTTTTTTTTTAGAACTTCTGGGCTCATAAATAGTAACTTACCTGCTGTCTGTGCAGGGTTTATTCCTATTCCATCTAGGAAGAAATTAAAACAGAAAAAGAGACAGAGAGGACAGTGAAGTGGACTTCACAGTTTATTACACTGAACTTACTCTTCAAAAATATAAAACATCAAACAATACATATTTATCACACTAGTCCTTCAAATAGCTATTTCCAATAATCAAAATCAGTCATATCCAAGGAACTAAGAAGAAATCTACAGCATAGGAAATCCAAACTAGGTGTTATAAGAAAACCACTCCAGTGAATAAAAATGGCTTAATGCCTTCATCCTATGCGTAAGTAATAAGAAAAATGCCACTATACTATTAAATATTACTAAGTTCAGTTTGCAGACTGTAGAGACTGTGAAAGAAAAGATGTTTCTCCATCTAAAACATCCCTTAACTGAAACTACAGTATAAAAAGTACATACTTACCATTTGTTATAATGGCACTTGTTGCTGCAGGAACTTTGAACTACAGGAAATAAGAGTACAACAAAACAATGCAAGAGGCATAGTTAAAGTAGAAAACATGAATAATACTCAAAGCAATGATCATTTTAGCTTATTCAAGTAAGAAAGAATCATAAGAAAACATTGCCCTGAGATATATAGATGCAGCAAAACTAAAATTTACACTTAAAGTTGATTAGACATCTCAATATACAATAAGAAATTTGCAGTACTAAAATAACTACATCCATTTATTACTCACTGGATAAAATATAGAAGAAATATTAGTTCTAATTATACTAAATTAAAAAAAAAAAAAACAAACACCTTAAAAAAGGCATGGCCAGCAGGAAGAGGGAGGTGACTGTCCCCCTCTGCTCAGCTCCTGTGAGGCCCTGTATGGAGTACTGCATCCAGGCTTGGGGCCCCCAGTACAGGAAGGACATGGAGCTCTTGGAGCGTGTCCAGAGGAGGGCCACTAAGATGATCAGAGGGCTGGACCAGCTCTCCTGTGAGGAAAGGTTGAGGGAACTGGGATTGTTTAGCTTGCAGAAGAGGAGGCTCTGGGGAGACCTCATTGCAGCCTTCCAATGTTTACGAGGGTGGACAGTGATAGGACAAGGAGGAATGGTCTTAAACTGAGACAGGGGAGGTTTAGGTTAGATATTAGGAGGAATTTTTCACTCAGAGGGTGGTGACGCACTGGAACAGGTTGCCCAAGGAGGCTGTGGATGCCCCATCCCTGCAGGCATTCAAGGCCAGGCTGGATGTGGCTCTGGGCAGCCTGGTCTGGTGGCTGGTGACCCTGCACACAGCAGGGGGGTTGAAACTAGATGATCATTGTGGTCCTTTTCAACCCAAGCCATTCTATGATTCTATGACTGTATGAAACACACATGGAAATGAACTTCTAAGAAGAACACGTTACGTCATGCCAAATACCGTGAACAAACAATACTTTTCTTAAATTAAAAAAAAAGTGACCAAGAATACATATGTTCAAATTTTCCAGATTAAAAATGGTCAACAATCTTAAACATAAAACACACGCATGTATTCGTGGGCACTCTACTTCATACTGGTGCGCTCAACAGAAAGAAACACTTACAGGACCAGAACAAGAGCCAATATGAAAACATTATATAGTAGGAAAAAAGAAAAGGTTGTATCTGAAATGCATAGAATTTGCACTGAGAGAATATTTTTACCATACAAGTCAACTCTGTGATTAATCAGTATTATCATCAAGTACATTATCACAATTTGAACTTCCCATTGTTCTGCCTGAAAATGGTGTTGAACCAAAATTAACTTTAGTCAATCTTGGTTAATTTTGACCTATTTCCTAGCTTTCTTCTTGGCTCCATTTTCATCTCCAACTGCACTGCTCCAAGGAGAGTTCATTCTAAGATTTGCTTATAAAAGGAGGCACTAAGAGCACTGCATCTGATCCAGCTCTATCAGAATTCTGACAGCAGCCTAAGCAGGCTTTGTGCCCTCAATCAGCACCATGTGCCCCCACAATACCCACCCCCATACCCACCCATCATACGTGGTCAATTCTACTATATGAAAAACCGCGCACAGATGGGGCTGTATCAGACATAGGCTGCATATTACTTCAGAATAACTGAACTTCTGGAGAACACAAGAAATAATTATTTCTTAGGACTTAATTTTATGACTATAGGGAGTCACAAAGGACCCAGAGAAATATCCTGTACTGCATAACGTGGTTGGATCACGTAGGATAGAAGGGGTAGGCAGTGTAAGTAAAATTTTACTTAGCTCTATGATCAATCCCTAAGACTGGTGTCCAAGTAATCAGCAACTATCATTTGCTCCTCAGAAAGTATTTTTTTTGTGCAAGAAAAAGCACAACTATGAATGCTAACGCTAAATGCTTTTCTGGTAGAATTAGAGAGCTCTCTCATTTGCTGAGCAAGTCACTTCAGCTGAGCCTTTCAGTGGCATTCATTAATTGTGCTTTCCTCATTTTTTAATTTCTCAAATCAAAATTTCGAGGTCCAACTTGCAAAAACTCCACATGCTAACAGCAACAGCTAGAGTTCATAGAAACTATGCTTAAATACAGCACTTAATTACTGGTATAGTGAAAAATTGCCTTTCATCTCCAGACACACAATAGTAGCACTTTTTCATTATTATTTTTTACAAGCTCTTTACAATCTTACAATCTCTGAGCTTTGTATCCATTGCAGGTCATTACCTACTCACCTTGCAAGGTAACATGAAAAGAGTAACTTTTGCAAAAGACAAATCATACACCAGAGTCACTATGGAAAGGCCATGAGGAAAGTAATAATTTGTCTTCAAAGCAAGGTTTGAATAATGAGTTCATAAAATGAGAGCTACATATTTAACACTAAGAATGTAAAAGTAACATGTCATCTCATAATAGCTAAGTACTACACACAGCTGCTCTCTCCCTTCCCCTCCTCAGCAGGAAAAAGGGGAGAAAATGAGATGGCAGAAAAAAAAAACAAAACACTTGAAGGTTTGAGATAGGAGCAGCTTAATAAAAAGGCTTCTGAGAAACAAAAGGAGTAAAAAGTTACTCTCCAATTCCCAACAGCAAGTAATGCTCAGTCACTTCTCAGGAAGCAGGGCCTTAGTACATATACGTACACACGCAGTGGTTGCTCGCTTTCTTTATTATTTTTTTTTCCTTCTCTTTCTTCCTTCAAGTTTCATTGCTAAGTGACATCATACAGTACAAAATACTGGGCCATACAGCAATGGTTTTCTGTTAGATACTCAGCACATTAAAATCATCACAATATAGAAAGGGAAACATCTACACTACATTGGTACACTACAATTCAGTACTGAACTTTAATATTTTGTTTGACTTAAAAACAAAAATCTTTCCTTAGTTTGATAAGCATGTGTTCCCATGTTGAAAATATACAAGCTTTCTATAATACAAAGTCAAATTAATGCTCAAGTAGCAAAGAAATTCTCTATTCATCAAATAAATCCCAGCTTTCCTTGAAACCCAAATAGGATATCCTGCATCAAATACACACACTTAACAAATCAACTTGTTTGCTTTAAAAACCTTACAAACTGATAACTGTTGCTGTGAAACAACTACTCAGCTCACTTCCCAGCCTTTCTTGTTCCCTCATACCAACATTAATATCAGGCATCCATGGCAGGAATCCAGATTGCGACTGTGAAGATTAGGCTGCCAATGAAAATATGGCTTAGCCTCAACCCACACTATGCCTCTAAAGTGACTCCGTCAGTCAGAGACAGAGGAGGGGAAGAGAAGGGAGCAACACCCATGGTCAGTTTTGGAAGATACACCATCTTACACCAACTTAAACTAGCAGATATTACTGGTAAAGGTGAAGCCCATACAGCCAACAAACCAAACTCACTAGCTGATAAAGCAAAGACACTTCAAAAGACACAAGTTAATTATCCAGTTTGAACAATTCAGCACGCAGCTCCATTAGACCCTCAACCCTGCATGCATGAGCTGAAATGAATCTATGATAAAGAATAGAGAGTGAACAGGACCATCCCTTCTGGAAATTAACAGTGGAAACAACACATCAGAGTTCTGCCGGACTTCTCAGTCTAGGCCTCCGTGTGTGGGTTTTGTAGGCATGGCTGCATTCATTCAGATTTTTACAAAAGGAAGAAAAACAGTTAAAAAAAAAAAAAGCCATTACATCAGCAAGCATATTTTGAAGTATTTATTATTATGTCTACTATTCTGTTCAAGAAGTAATGTCACACCAAATGATCAACCCCTTTTACTCCCACATGAGCTGTGTCATTACTACGAACTTCTGTCATGCTGTAATATTAGAAAAGACATGCTTTTCATTATCCTTCCTAATTATTTATTAGAATATCAATGCTTTAACAAATAGATCTTAAAGTAGTCTAAGATTCCCCAAGATTTTAGAAAAAGTCAGAAGGGGGACTGCAGGAACAGACTGCCTGTTAAATCTGCAGACTAGACCAAAAAAGCCATCCAGCTTTGGAATACTGTTTTGAATGAATGTATCTTAATCTTTTGTAGACCTAATCTGAAACAAATAGGACATACCTCCTGTAATAACTCATAGGTAATTTAGGCACCTATTTCTGGATTTTGGATTCCATGTGAAAGACTAAACACACAAAAGTTAAGAACACAAGTGTCACTTGCATATGGTTTTGAATCTAGCCCATATACGTAACATCAGTACCATCTACAATCAGAAATCAGATGTATTCCAAAATCAAAGACTGCTGGAAACAAGCATGAGAAGTGTAAATAATTTCTTCAAAAAACTTAAACAGTATCCTGAATATTCTACATCAGTAATTGAAAATATTAAATAGGCAATAGCAGTAATTTGTAATCATGTTTACTACCATTTATTTTTATATTATTGGCATAGAAGTGCAATAGTGAAGAAAAGGAGTAGGTCTTATACTTGCTACTGATGTGCAAATTAGAATCCTAGAATCATAGAACCACTGACTTCTTAGAGTTAGTAGGGACCCCTGAAGGCTATCTAGTCCAACTCCCTTGCAGTGAACAGGGACACCACAGCTAGATCAGGTTGCCCAGGGCCTGATCCAGCCTTGCCTTGAAAGGCATCAACCACATCTCTGGGCAACCTCTTCCAGTGCCTCACCACCCTCACTGCAGAAGTTTTTTTTTTCCTTCTCTCTAACCTAAATTTACCCTCTTTGAGCTTGAAGCCATTTCCCCTTGTTGTGTCACCACAGACCCTGCTAAAGGGCCTGTCCTCTTCTTTCCTGTAGCTCCCCTTTAGATACTGAAAGGCCACTCTCAGGTCACCTCGGAGCCTTCTCTTCTCCAGGCTGAACAGCCCCAGCTCTCTCTGCCTGTTCCCACACAAATCCTGTAAGAACTGCTGAATTACAGATTTCAAAAGTTTTGACAGATCCACTGACATCAGTGAAGCCTGGACTCGTGAGTATCTAGCAATAGGATTTGTTTTTTTTGCATGCTGGATTCAGTGCTGTATTTTACAACCAACAAACCTTTTGTTTTCAGGTGCACTCACAAAATTAAGAGCAGCCACATCTTTCTACTTACTTCCTCAGCAGCAAACTTCAAGACGGCTGTGAAAGGTGTACTTTCGGGCACACTTAGCCTGAAACGAGAGTTTAAACGTTGGGTGCGTGACTGTTAACACAAACCATTATCAAGCGACCGATGACAACGTCACCTCACGAGCAGCAAAGCTCCTGCCAAAGATGTGCACATACAGGATGAGGCAGAACAGAGATACACACGCCATTCACCTTCCACGATAAAATAAAAGCAAAAGGATGCCAATGGGGCTCAGGGCCCCACCTCACGCAGTTAAAACCCCGCACTCACACTTTGTAGGGCAGCCGCGGGTCGGAGGTGAGCGTCACTTTAAAGGTGACCTTCGACCTGGGAAGAGCAAGAAGAAAGCGGGGGGTTAGAGGCGGTGTTAGCACCCGCCGTGGGGCAGCAGGGCCGGGATCGCACCCCCCGCTCACTCACATGCTGCCGCCGCCACCGCCGCCCTCCGACACGTCAGCCCGGCGCCGGCCCTCGCCGCTCCTCCCGCTCGCTGAGCTGCCCGCGGCGCGCCTGATGGAAAGCTACAAGTTAACAACGCCCTGCGGGCCGCTGAGGGGCAGCGGGTGGGGGGCTCGGTCTCTGCGCCTCGGCAGCCCCGAGAGGGGAGGAGCTCTGTGTGGGTGAGGGGAATCGTGGAGGGCTATGGGGGTTTCTAGCGAGGCGGCAGCGGCGGCCGTTCCGCAGCGTGGGTACGGCTCTGGCGCTGGCAGCGCGGCGTTGCGCCGGGCGGGACGTGAGGGGACGGCGGGCGGGGTTGGGGCTGGGTGTTACGCTGCGCCAGGCAGGACTGCTTGTGAATGCGGGTATGTGGACGCGTGCTCAAAATCACTCACGTTTCCCTGAGAGTCGTAGAATCGTAAAGGTTAGAAAGGACCTCTGAGATTGCCTAGTCCAACTGTAAGCACGTCACCGCCGTGCCCACTAACTGGGCACTAAGCTTTTTTCTTAAGTCCAATCTAAATCTCTCATTTGAAATCATATCCCCTTTGTGGGAATGGAATGTTGTTTCTGCATTTGGTATTAAAAAGAGCAATTGGTTTAAAGAAGTAGAACATAATGCA
>JAOWBP010050582.1:0-18822 GCA_028571105.1 Tragopan temminckii
GGCCTCTTCTCCCAGGCAACAAACAGGACCCAAGGAAATGGCCGCAAGTTGTACCAGAGGAGGTTTAGGTTAGACATAAGGAAGAACTATTTCTCTCAGAGAGTGGTCGGACACTGGAATGGCCCGCCCAGGGTGGTGGTGGAGTTGTTATCTCTGGTAGTGTTCAAGAGGCATCTGGATGAGGAGCTACGAGATATGGTTTAGTGGCTTGTGGTAACAGTGAGAATGGGAGGACGGCTGGACTAGATGATCTTGCAGGTCATTTCCAACCTTGCGATTCTATGATTCTATGATTCTTATGAAACTACTGTGTGAGTCAAGCTGAGAGCTATTCAGCAGGCCCCGAAGTGATCTTCCTAAGAGGTATACTTTATTAAGGTAGGATCTGAAGCCTGCCATTTTTAAGAGTTCATTCCCAGTTTCCTCTTATGTTGCAGTAGATACTGAAGTTTTCTAAGCTGTGAGAGCCTCCTGGAACTTCTATGCAATCACAACAATTTAGAGCAGTTCCATCTGTCTATGACATAATGATTTGCACATTATTTCTTATCAAAGTAGAAAGTCATCAGTCTGGGAATTTACAATCCCCATTGGCCATCCACTATGCCAGACCCATGACAACAGCTTTCATTATTGTGCTCTAGTTTAAATGGATTATCCTTTTTATTGCTGGCTGCAGTTGCAGTTCTCAGAAATAAACCAAAAATTATTCATTATATTAAAAAATTCTCCAGTCTTCATTAATGTTGCTCTCTTTAGTGTTATTTATTGAATGATTAAATTGCCATTAGCAGATGGTAACTGAAGTATATAAAATGCAAATGCCTGCAATATCAAGCAAGCATATTTTACTGACAAAATACAAGTGCACATAATGATTGCTCTTTTTTTTATGCACAGAGTGGAAGATAATGGAGATGTGTACCGTGTCTCACTTAGATTAATTAATCTATTTATTCAACAAATCAAGTTGATGCCAGTATTTTAGTTAACAATATGGAAAGATAGGTAATGTTGGAACATATGTTCTGGTGTTAAAGTGAACTTTGTTGCTCTATTGTGGAACTTTTTCTGTGTGCTTCTTAATTTTAATAATACACCATTGGAAGCTTAAGGCATATTAGAGAGCAAGGCTGTAAATTGTTTCTCAGTTTTATTCTGAAGTCTAGATAATCTTTTATAGAGGAGATTAAAAGAACTCAGATGTGGACTCTAAATACTTGATTAATGCAAAGAATGTTCTTTTTCCCGTCACCAGGGTCTTTCACACTCCTTGTGCAGTTCACTTGAACTTGCTCCCCAAATTCCCATTGACTGCTGAGGGAATTAAACAAATCATACATATTCGAAGAGGTAGACTTTGCAGACTATAACATAAAGGCAATGGAAGTAACACAGAACATCCCCACTGATTTGTTACTTGGTTCAACAGGATTAATTCTTCCTTTATGAATCTAATTCAGCAGGAGACATCTGAAGAGTCTTGAAAAATTAGGATAACCACCGTGGGGCCACCCCATGCATACATTCTTTCTTAATGTACCTGAGACTCAAGAAGGCATCTCTGATTACAAGAGACAAATGAGAAGTTCTCACTTCATTGGGTGTAGCAGTAGCAAAAACAACCACACTTCTGCATTTGTCCTTTCTTCTCTAGCCAGCTTGAGATATTAAAGCCTTTGCAAACAACAAAGCCAGTTTACTAGTGCACAGGGCACAGAATTGTTTCTCCTTGCATGGACAGAAATTTGTGATGCAGACTGGATGTTACAAGTTTGCATTTTCTTAGTTGGACATTGTTTGTGACAAATCAAACAGAAGAGGCAGTAATGAGGAGAATGAATATATGTGAAAATAATAACATAACTGAACTATCTGCAAGGGCTCTTTATGGCATATCTATGAGAATAATGTTATAGGCGATTGAAAGATTTTAATTAGTTAAAAAGAAGACAGCAAGAAGAAACAGCACATATTCTCTAGAAAATATATCTACATAATGTTGCTGTATATAGGATATTTCTACTGTCTTAAGGGAGGATGCAGATCCCTTTAGTTCAGGGAACTCATTTACATTAAAAAACATACTACTGTAATTGCACTGTTTGCAAAGTATGAAGAATTCCTTCATGTGGCTTGACATAGAAACTTGTCTGGCTGTTGAGCATTCCCTCCAGCTATACTTACTTGTGTAGGTTGAAACAGTAGAACTTCTCAGGTCATGTCCCAGAGGCTTGAGGAAAGCAGAGCAGCTCTCAGAAAAGTGTGGGTGGGCAGAAAAAGTCCATAAGCCTTTGAAGAGGTATAGCTTCTGCTGTCCCATCAAAGGTTATTTGAATTTCAGCTGGAAGCCTGAGGGTCCATCCATACCACTGCAAGGAAGAATTGCTGATGAACCGGGAAGAATCGTGCTGGGTAGTGGTAGAGAAGAAGTAACTGAAAGAGAGACTGAGACCTTGACTTCAGTGAAGAGTCATATTAAACATTAATTATTGAAGGAGTTGGGAAATACAACTAATTACTTTAAATTCTAAATAGTTTATTGTAGCAAGATGGAGCAATAGCTTTGTCTGTAGCAGCTGAACGATAATTTACTAAATTTGACATAATTAAGTCAATTAGAGCCCTTCTGCCCATTTAACTGCAGCTTATTTCACTTTCAAACAGTGGCTACTCAAGGTTTTTAAAACTATAAAAAAGCAACTTCTCTGTCTCTGCAGAGCTCTATATCTGCGTCATGTTTACAGGTCCTCCCAGTTGCTTTAGTTATAGAATATGTAGAATTAGTTATAGAATAACCGAGCATAATTTAGAAAATTAACTGTCAGATCCAGGGGAATCCAGCTCTTGAATAATTGAACATTCACTCTGGCTGCTGAGAAAACAGAAGGGACAAAATCCTACAGCAGAGGTTCAGTATTTAGCAGTCAGGGTAGGAGGCTGACAGTTATCTCGATAATTTGACTGTATGTCCAGTGTCTGCTTTAGGCTACAGCAAAACAGTGATAGTCTGTACAGTATGAAGTCTAATTATTGTGCAATAAAAATAGAGGGGAGCTGAAGAGTTTGAAGGGTTTGTACTGGGGCTGATAGTGTGTGACGTTTTGCTTTCTGTCTGCTGAAGAACATTAAAAAAAGTGATAGATACTGTGTCAAATTCAGTTTCATTACTTCATTCATGTTCTGAAAAAAGTGTCATTAAACACATTCTGGAACATCTGAGCATTCCATGCTGAGCTGTACCACAGGGGGCTAAGGGTAGGACCAGGTCTCTGAAGAACCTGAAAGACTGTATTTCCAAAAAGTGTCACTGCATGCAGATAATGCTCTAATGCCACCAAAACTATTATAGAGGTTATCTTGTTCAAAACTTAAGAGGTATTACATCTTCCCTCCTGTAAAGTCTTTATACAGGTATGTGGCTGGTCAGTGGTTTGTGACTTAAGACAAATCAAAGTGAGAGCATGCTTGAGACACTGGAGGCACTGAGAAGGAAGCTAAGTCCTATTCCTGATGATCTTCTCCCCCACACTGATCTGTTTAGCACTAAAGACACTGGTAGCTGTTACAGGATATTCATTCTTCTCTTCCTATGCTCTTCCTGTTCTGTTCTCATCACATTGTATATTGATGCTGCAGTCATGAATTCAGCCAGGTGACTAACATTTATCGTGTATGATTCATATACTTCTGCTACCATGAAAATGTATGTGATGTGATTTGTTTGATTTATACAGTTGTGTGTTGTTTTGATAGAATTTGAATTATTTTTCTATCTACACCACAAAATATCAGAGAAGTCAAGACTGAAGAAAGGGATTGCAATGTAAGTCTGTAAGATTTATGAGGGCCCTTGTGGCTTGAGAGGTGTTCATTTCAAAGTTTTCGCTAAACATAGTGGATATTTCCACTATAGCCTAGGGCTCCCTGCCATAGTATGGTAGAAGCCTTCTGTTGCTTTCAATTTTTTGTAGTGGAAATGTTTTTCTCCATCATTTTTTTCCATATACTGACTCAGTGGACAGTGAACAGGGAGGCTACTGGAGTGATGTTTTGCCAAAGCTCAGTGTAGTGACCCACCTAGCAGGTGTCGTTTAGGATTTGCTGAAGTGTGAGGGACAGGACGGAGCCCAGACATAGGCCTTTTGTACTGGAGCAGAGTGCGGGTATGAGCTTTTTTATGATACAAGAATTTTATGTCTGTACTGAAAGTAAAGCCTCCAATTTTATTAAGTTGATCTACAATGTCAGAGGTGATGTTGGTGCGATGGTAGTAGAGGTTGAATCTTCCTGCCAACATTCCATTACATTTTGTTGCCCTGTGACAGATGGCAGCAGAGGGGCAGTCTGACACAATGGTGTCTGATGTGGAAGTGTGTATGAGTTGAAATCCTCCATGTGGAAAAATTGGCACCCATTGACATTCATCAATGCTTGCTGAATATTTATGGAGACCAAACAGTGCGTGTGGACACAGTGAGGTTCTGGGTGGTGTGTTTCAGCTGTGACAATAGTGGGCCACCTCCACTAGTGCAGAATTCTACAAAAGTGGCAGGCAAGCTTTTCTTAATTATTGGCAAAAAAATACATAGATAATGGTAGTGATTATGTTGAAAAAGAGTGTTTTGTAACTGAGAATAGTGTTATTGTGCTCTTTGTGTCTCTGGTGTTTCCATGGAAATAAATAGTTGGCATTACTTTCAGAGCAACATTTGTAGTTTGAGTAAAATCATACTTAAATCCCCATAGTCACTTGGATCAGTGTTCTAATCTTTTCTTGTTTAGGTTTCTTTAGATAAGAATGGCCTTGCTCCTACATTAAATTGCTTAGCAAACTGAATATTAGTGATAAGTTAATGAATGCCCTTAAGAAAATCGCTCAGAATTTGTAGATTGGAATATAAGGATTGTTTTAGTCAAAATGAGAAATCTGTCTGTTATTGCAAAACTAGTTCCACACTGTATTCCTTGAGGGGGAGCTCCAGTTAATGAAAAGAAGATAGAGTGAAAAACATGGAAGAAAAAAAATAACAAAGTAAAGAAATATTTTCTGAAGTTGCTAATAAGCCAATTGATGAAACGAATCTCTCACCCATATATAACAAGCTTAATTTTCAAGCTGATACACTGTTTTTCCAGCTGTCCTCCTTCAGTTAGTACACTGTAAGGTTCTGTAACAGCAATTTCAATATCATCTTCAGGGGAGCACAATGGTGCAATCAGCTTCTGTTCTCTCAGCTCGACTCTGTGTACACTGACTTTCTGAGACTCTCCCAATTCAGAGTGAATATATTACTTTTCTGTCAGTTTCCAGCTTCCCTCCTGGGAATAAAAGTTTCCATGAATTTATATTTTAAAAAAAAAAATGTATTATTTGATGACACAGAAAAAGAAATCAGTTGAATCTTTCTTATTTTAAGGAATATTATTCTTCTCAGACTTCAAGAAAAAGATGCAAAATTGCCACAGAGTACTAACCCAATTCTTTGTGAGGTAGTTCTGTATTTTAAGCTGAAGATTCAGATGTTCTCATAGCAAGGTAGACTCTTTGACTTTCCCTTTTACCAAGAGACATTTTTCTTTTGTTTCTGTGCTTATTGGTCTTCTACTTGAAGGTTCATTTTAATGATACAGTAATTGCATTCTAGGAGTTAACTGCTACTGAATTCTCTGAAACCAAGATTTTTATTAAAAAACAAACAAACAAAATTATTACTTTAGGTTTTGTTTGTGTCTCAGTGAAGTGCTGAGGCTCAGGAACTGGAATAAAGTGTCTATGAACATTTCTGGCATTGAACAAAGATAGCCTTACTGTAGCTCAGACCAGTTTTTGATCACAAGCTATCTCCACAAATAAATAATTTTGTACATCCACTCTCAGTCTCTGAAATAGCTTCTTCAAGAAGTTCTGTCATTCATTTTATGTTGAACTACTCTTAATTACAAAAAGGCTTCAGGTGTTCCCTTTGGGCATGGCCAACACAGTGGTGACTAGAGTGTGGGAGAAGGGTGATATCTCTCCGCTTTGCTATTATGGGAAGTAAAGTGGTGAATTTCCACTTAGCAAATGCCAAGGGATAATATGTTTGGCTTACTTTTGAAATAAAAGGCCAATAAAGAGTGTCTTTACTAGTGAATGTGACATATGTCATAGAAAAACTAGAACAAGTTTAAGTTCTGTGTTTCATACCCTGGTATCACAGATCAGATATATATCAATAAATAAAATGCCTGGAGAGTGCTTGACACTGCAGGTCATTGCCTTGCCATGGAGAATGCTAGCAATATGGACAATGGTGAAGCAATTCTATAGATCAAGACTTGATCCACTTTAGATTACTGATAGAGATGTAATGATTCAAAGGTTGATTTCACAGAATCACAGAATCACACAGAATGGCCAGGGTTGGAAGGGACCACAAGGATCATAAATCTCCAACCCCCCTGCCACGTGCAGGGCCACCGGCCTTGCCATTTAATCCTAGGCTAGTTAATACTAGACCAGTTCCTTTTAATAAATTCCCGATTCATCTGGCATTGTATCAACATATCTGTTTAAATTAGGTATTTTAGTTTCCTGGTCTTATGTTTTTTTCAGGTATTTTGAAGAATGAAATATAAATTTATAGTGATTTATAATTTCCTTAAAGTGCATTTAAAGTGTACTTACTATGCTATTTTTTTCACCTTTTCCTATATGACTTTTTCTTACCTTTGTCTTTTACTTCATACAGAGATAGGATATTACCGATAAAGGAGGTATCTTGTTGCACTTACTTTTGAGAGCGTTTCCTGGCATCAACAGGCAGCAACTCAGAAATGATAAACTGCTTGTCTAGCTTGATCAGTAACTATAAACTTAAGTATGTGAGCGATCCCACTCTTCAAGTCTTTATTATCAATACCCTAAAACTCATGTTCTTCACATATGAAGTTTTCTGAGACTTTTCATTTTCTTGTTAGGCTCTAAAAAATGGCAAATTAGTCTTCTCCAACTTCAAAATCTGGTGTCTTTTGTGCTGGTTACTGAAAAAAATTACATGAGCTCCTTTGAAAGTATTCAGTTTTAGTGAAAGAACTTGACAGGCATACCACTGCTGCAGTTATGCACAGAATACATTTTGTAGGCCTAGGAAATTTCATTCCACAACTATAGGAGAACATAAAAGATGCCTGACAATTCCCTACAAATAAAAGCATAAAAAGTTTCTGTGATAACAACATTACAGTTCCCACATTGTAAAGCCAGATCACTCATCCAAGCCTTCTATGGTAGAGACTGGAGCACAGAGATGGTATTTTATACTGCCTAGATTGTCACATGGGAGTAGAGCCATCTGCAGCGTTAAGAAATCTGTGGAATTTTATTCCAAGGGCACACATGCAGCACTGCCAGGATTTCAGCTTCATATCTATGATTCTGTGTAATTCCACCTTGATAATTACACCTTTCAGCACCATGAGTCCAGGAAGGCTAGGCATATGCAGGATCTGGCCCTAACTCTTTGGTATTTCTCTTTGATGAAAAATGTCCCCGTGTACAGTTCTAACTGTACAGTTAGTGAAAATATGTAGACCATGAATTCTGACTTTCTGGATGTATGCAAAACCCAGTAATAGCAGAAATGCTATTGCAATGAACCTACCAGCTGGATATCTAGCATCGCTGACAAATAAACATAAATCAAACAGAAATAAAAGCAGCAAACATAGCTGAAGTGTTCCTTTGCAATCATAAAGTTCATTAGACATAGTGTACAAATTAGATTTAAATGTTCAAATATGAAAAATGTAAAGCTTGGAGCACTCTTTTGCTTTTACTCATGGTGTAAATAAAGATTTCTCCTATGGATTAATACTATCCTCCTTGAAATAAGCACTGGTCATATCCCAAAAGACTTCTAAAAATATTTGAGCTGTTTTTCCCTGTTACGACTGCTGTCAGTCTTCAGATTTAGCTATTAGCACACTGTTAAAATATGAGCAGAAACATCTATTAGCATAATCGTACACAGAATAGACTGGAACCATATAGTTTGGTTTACATAATAATTCTGGATATGTTGTAGTTCAGGTAAGAGATGTCAGTATATTCAAACAGGACAAATGGAATTAAAAAAACCAAAACACTTGTTTTTCAGAGCATACATGTAACTTGCTTGATAACATATGTTAATTCTTCACAGGCTCATTTTGCAGAGACAGTTATAGCTCAAGCTAGGACACTTTCGGTATAGATTTCTGTAGATATGTTTTGTTTTAATGAAGATCTATTTGTTGCAAAACCAGTTTTGATAAGTTCTGCTATTGGTCTCTATCAACATTTGACTTTGATATCATTTTTATAGAGACATTCTTAAATATATGCTTATATTTTCCACAGATTGGCCTAAAGAATGTTTTCCAGATATTTCCCTTGTGTCTCTTATTAAGAAAGGCACTGTAAGGACAGATCCCACAACAGTTAAAATGTTATTGCTAAAAATAGAGCAATATTAGCATGCTGTATATTTTCCAGTGAATAATTATATTCTGTTCTCTAGATTTCCAATCATTCCTTTTATTGTTATTATTTATTTTATATTATATTATACATACATATATATATACACACTCCACCCACCACTGGTTTGATTCAAGTTATCTGCTTTAAATAGCACAATGATGAAAAAATAATCTTTGTTTTGGAAGAACTACAGCGTGTTGGCATCCTAAAGAATTTTCAGGTTCTTAGTTGCAAACATGAAATATTTATATTCTCATTCATGTTCCTCAATTAGTGATGTGGTGGTAGAGTTACTATACTCTAGTATAGGAAGCGCTCTTGCATTTGCAATTGCACATGGAAAAAGAATCTGCTAGGCAAGAGTCTCTGAAAAACCAGTGGATTCTCTCTAGATCCTGATACTCGTTAAATCTGATTCTTTGAAAACATTGAACACTGTGACTACGTTACTAAATTCTTAATGTAGAATCACCTGTCATTCCATGGTGCCATTTCACTAATGTGGTTCATGGGTACTACCTTGAGGAACCAGATGTTTGATAGACAAATGACTAAAAAGTTGTTGGTAAAACCTACTCATAAGAGGGAAAGTTGAGATTAATACATGTTAGCAGGGGTATTTAAATCTTCAGCCAAAATAGAAAAGTGTTGCCACCTCCTTTCTTATGCAGGAGTTGTCCTGGTCAGTAATGCCCACTAACTAAATCAATACAATTGACTAAAGCCAATTGTAAGCTGGGACTTGTAAGGGCAGAAAGCAGAAGGTATTTGGGTTTTTAGTTCAGTAATAGACAGTTATTGCCCTCTTATCCCTTTTGCAAAGTAGCAGAAATACTCCTGTGTATTTCTTATTGCAGTGACTTTCTGACCTAATGTAACATTTTGGCCTTTCCACCATATGTCTACATGACCTTATGAACTTTTCGGTTTACAATATTTCACCATCTGGCTCCAATCCATTTACATAAACGTGAACTTTCCGTTACCATTTTATCCACCAGTTTCTTTTTTTAAAAAAAACCAGTCTATGAATCTACAGATTCACACAGAAACATCTGCACATACAGATACCTCACTGACGAGGAATAATTACTTGTAAGTCCATTCAGTGTGCTCTCACTACCTCTGTGAGAAGATCAAAATCTGTATAGAGGCAATGGTTTGACTTTTAATGACTGTGTGTCTGAGTTGTCTTGCACATAATTGTGCAATAATTGAGCAAGGGTGCAGAGCAAGTGCCTTCTCTCATGTAGCACCTACTACTTTATCAGGCTGAAGCTAAACTACTGGAACTTGAAGACATTCAAAGGTCCAGCAAACCTAAATGTCAAGGGAAAAAAAATCACAAACCTTTTATTTTTGTGAAATTGTTTTCCTGTCACAGAAACACAGATTTTTGTAGCCTCTCATTTCTCTGATACATGTCTAATTCATTTGCCCCCTTCTGCTGCGCATTCTCAGGCACAGATGCTACTAGGTTTACCTGATATAACCTCTGCACAGAGCATAAACATGATTCCCACTTTGTTAAGAAGAAACTGACACACAAGTGATCTGCTAAAGGTCACACAGGGAGAGTGAAACAGAGCCAGAAATTCAGTCCATACCTTAAACATCTTCATGCAGAGTCTTAACAGTTGGTTGAGCCTTCCTTTTTATCAGATCATATATGTTTTTATTGGCATGCGGAATCAAACTCTATAACCACAAAGTAGTTATAAAAGCAGGTATGTTTTAATCAGTGCTGTGCAGGCACCAGGTGCAAGGGGGATCATTCCTCCTAACTTGCACACTGTCAGGAAAAGTTGTGCTACAGATATAGGCCAAACTAATACATAATCAATAGTTTTCCCAGAATTTGGATACATATTCATTACACCCCTGAGAATTCATTAGCATGCAGACCCTCCCCTCTAGCGCGTGCGTAGTGGGTCGTGGGATGAAGATTTGTTGTCTTCCTCGCGAAGGCTTCTGATCTTTCTCGCTGTAAACTTCTGACCTTTGGGGGGGGCATCCCCCTAGACCGGTTTCTTCTTGCCCTGTGGACATCTAATCACCTCCCTGCCAAATGTGCTCGGGCTGTTCTCAAACCCTTATCTTCATGGCCTTCATCCCCCTCACTATCCCAGACCCAGTGTCTGCCATCCCTTATTTTCTAACAAGCTGTACATTCTTGCTTCTATAAACTATCTCTAACTATTCCCCTTCATCCCCCCTTATTCTCAGTCACTGTGAAGCCTTCTTGCCTTTTTGCTTTCACTTAGGGGACCCTTCTCACCTTTCACTTATAGCTTAGATGGAATGTTTAAGGTTAGAAACATAAATCCATATTTGTTTATATTTTCATAGATACCTTGCTTTTCATCTGCTTCTTCAGTGCCGACTTACTGCTTTTTCTGAGATCTTGTTGTTGTTGGCTCTAAATTGTAACATACATTCTGTGAGCAGGAAAGGTGTTTGTAAAAATTGTCTTCCTATATTTTTATTTGCAGTTTAGAAACTGGCACTAGTACTAATCCTGTGGAACAGTTTGTTTTCTAGATTTAAACAGGCAAATGCATACAGATATTCTCAGAAATATCACGGTTGCAAAAAGCTTATACTGCATTAATTCCAGTCAAAATTATTTATTTTTTCTCTCAACTCAAAGCCCTTTACAAACACTGTGAAACTTCTTTATGCTCTATCCAAAATTTTAATTATGCTGTCTGTATCCTTTTGATCTACTCAAGACTAATGGGACACAATTGCTTCTTACTACTTTCCTAAGTGAAACATGATCACACCTCTCTTCAAGAAGGCTGCCTACACTTAAATCAAGACATTTTCTTTTTTTTTAAAGTGTTCCCATTTGATCTCTAAAAAAATGGTACCTAATCCTTTTCCAAAAAAGAAGTTAGACTAACTGTTCTATGATCTCTGAAAAACCCGTAGAATTTTGTCTGAATTATAACATTAAACTGGTCCATTTTCAGTATTCCTAGATTTCTGTTGAGCTTTTCCTCTATTCATTGGTCTTTTTAAAAAAATATTCCCATTAACATCTTCGCCAGTTAACAACTACCATTATCTTATGAAACAATGACTATAACAGTTTATGTTCTTCTTCCAGGCTCACTTTACTGGAAAAAAGAGTGTTTGAGAATTTACTGTCTTAATATCTATGAACAGGGACCCCGTCAGGCAAATAAATTTTAAAGCAAATGGTTGAAATGCCGGTGAAGTCTAGATTTGTCTCTTTCCTCTTGTCCTACTTTGTCCTGTTCCTATGGACAACTATAGATAAATTCACATTACACTTGGCTATTTGGTAGTATTCACAGCGGCTTTCGGTCAATGGGGTTATTAAACAAATCTCTGTCATGTGGCTTAGGGGATACATCCTGAGACTTCCTAATGAAAAAGATGAATGTGCTGCTCTTGTAGGGTATATGTATTTCTTTAGTCTGGAAATATTAAACCAGTGCAAGCTATTTTGACTCAGTCATGATTTAAGGATCCTTGCCACCTGTTTGAGGTGTCTGGATGTCCAACATTAAGCATGTGAAGTGGACCTGTTGTTTGTACTCTAGATAAGCTTCCAAATGTTTGGAAATCCTAGCCTTGTCAGCATAACAGCTGCCCAACAGAGATATGTCAAGTGCTGAAGACATTTGCAAAAGAACAGAAATACCGTAATCCCTAGACAGGTATGAAAATGTCACGGTTTTATGATTTTTTGTCATCATAACATCACATAGTGCACTGGGATTTAAAGAGTTAATGCTCCAGTTCTGTGGACCGTGGATAGCTCTGGGTACCTGGTTCTCAGAAGAGAGGAAGAACTACATACTACATACCCCAGAGGACTTTGTGTTTTTCTGTTTCTGTTTTCAGAAACGGAGGGAAAGATAAAACTGTTCACAGATCACAAGATGGCTCTTTGGCCTCTCTGTTTGTCCTGGTTAGACATCTCGTCCTCAGCTTTAGAGTAAGGCCTCCAGTTTTTGGACACTTTCTTTCATTGTATTTGATTTATTAGCTTTCATTCTGATTATATTGTATTATATTCTATTCTATTGTGTTATCTTGCATTCCTATGTCTTATTTAGTAAATTAGTTTTCCTTTGCAGATTGTTGCCACTGTTTTGTTTTTAGGTCCATCTCCCCTACCCTTTTCCCCATTTTCCTGTTTTCCCTTTTCTGAGGTGTGGGTCCGTGTGTCCCTCTGCCCCATTAGTCATGGACCTGGGCCAAACCAACCTGTAAATAGTTTACAGAAAATTGCCTTGCATCCTGCTAACTGATTTGGCAGATAGTACAAAAGGGGGGTGTGCGTGATCAGATAACAAAAATGGAAGGGGATCATCTGATAGTGAAGGACACATAATGTAAATGATCTTGACACTGATGGATCAATTCTGAATAGAAACTGAGCTTGAATTTTTTTTTTAGGTTCAGTGAACCAGTGAAATATTTTTTGTCAAAATGACAATAGAGTACAATAGAATCATTTTGTAGCAGTAACTGACCTTCTGATTGCTTATTCTCTCACCAACTGTTATTGTCTGTAAATGGATAAGGAAAAAAAATTATGCTCATCAACGTTGATAAAATATTAAATAGCCATTAAAATTCATGTTTTAATATATAATTATTAAATAATCGTGCATTTAATATATCATATTAAAAAGATGCTCCAATGAAGTGATATTCAGTTTGACGATTTTTCCAGAAGAAATATCCTCACAGACCATCATTATCTTGATGCGGTTTTGTCTACTTGCATTTTTTTGGACATTTTTTTAAGGAGACATCCATTCAATTCTCTATGCTGATACGATGCTTTGAAACAGACAAATCAGTGCTCTATCACAGCTGCTGTTCATATTGCTAACTTAAATTCTAACTTACAAAACATTCAAGTTCATGCATTCCAGAATGATCTCAAGTTCTGTGATAGGTAATCATAAAAATAGGTAATTTTCTGTCTATCCTAGACCATTACAGCACATTTCTGCAATGAAGTTAGAAGATAAGATACTAATTTGAAGTCTCAGTGGCTTTTATTTTTCAGTCTCTGTGTTATGCTCTCTCTCCTTAGCTTGTCCTGTTGTAGAGGGATTTTCATCTTGCACCCCAAGTGTGTGTTTCTTCAAGATTAAGACTACTTGCCTTTGTAACAGCCTAAAGTCACCTAATTACGAGCCAGTTTTGGCAGTTCCTTTATGGACAGAGAAAGAAAAAGCAGCTGCTATGCTAAAGAGATTGGTGTGAAGCATTGCCACACTCACCTTCTCTACAAAACCCATATATTAAGAGTAGTAGATGGAGAATGAAACTTGAGATTCCACCAGCTGAGGAAATTCAAGCTTGTTGGAAGATGCCTTTCAGACCTCTGGTAGAGAGGGGCAGGAAGTGCTGGGAGACTTCTGGGGGCAGAGGACGAAGCCTGACACTTAAAGCTAAGATGGGGCACTAAACTGAGCAGGTGGATCTCTGGAAATGTTTGGCTCATAGAGTGAGAGTAGAAAAATTATCTAGTATGAAGCTGAGCATTAGTATTTTAGGTAAGAAATACTTAAAAAGGATTTGGACTTAGTGACTAAAATCTTTCCTAGGCTTTTGTGCTCTTAAATGGAAAAGCAGGGTAGTTAATGCTCAGATCTAAGCCTCTGCCCTCATTCACACAAACCTGAGAATGCAGAATCAGCCACTGTCATCTGTCAGCAGAAACCTGGCACAGCCAGGAATTATATAGGGCTGTATGACCTGCATTACAAAAACAGGTACTTGGAGAAAAAGAAGAAATCTGAAATTGCAAAATATGTGTCTTTAGTTTATCTTAGCTCTTTTTTTTTTTTTTTTTTTTTTTTTGTTAATTTTAATGTCCAAATCTTTCTTTGTAATTTTTCCTTTCAATGAGGAATATCTCCTTGTTTATTTATCAGCTTATTTTCTGTAGTATTTTCTTTTTCCAGTATATTTCGAAAAGCTGTTCTCATTATTCTTAAATACTTTGAAAGGCATTAAAATGCTTTGCTTATTTCTGTCTCTTACATGTTGTGTTTACATTTGGTAACTGATTTATTATTATTATTATTATTTTCAATATAATTTTTGTGATAATTACATCAACAAGTTTTTGTATCTATTCCTAGTTAAATTGTGTCTGTGCTTGTTCCTATGTATTTTTTCTTTCAAAAAAAAATGTAACTGATGTCTTTTGCCTATCGTGTACTTTTTCTTTTTTTCCCCCTTCCCTTTCTGTGGCACATATGATATGCAGAAGATGTTTATCATTCCAAAATGTGAGCTGCAAGGTTATAGCAATGATTCATTTGGACAACTCAAGTTGGCTATCTCAGTGTATGAAATTTCTCATCCACAGATTTTGCAGCCTAACAGATTTTTGCAGCCCAACATCCTTCAGCCTAGCAAAGCTCCCTGTCTTGGTGAAATAACATAATCCTTGCCTGAAAGCTGTTCACGAACTGTCCCTGAGTTAAATTCATGTGGGTTAGGAGTCATAGCTTTAGAACAGCTCCAAATAAGTACAGACATCTCCCTTGTTTTGAAACATTAAGCTAGCAAATGGTATTAGCCCCTTTTCAATTAATTCTCCTTTATTTCAAGATGCATTTCAAGATTACATCCCTTTTTCGAGTGATGGGCCAAGACACATACCATTTTGAAGTGATGGGAAGGCAGGGCAGATTTGGGTTCTCACAGCAAAGCCAGGCATCTGCCCCATATGGGGCAGATGAGGCTACTGCAGCTGCAGTGAGGCCACTCATGAGTTCAGGAGCTTCTCTGTCTTCATCTCTTTGGTACATGTCTGCAAACACTTATGTGGGAGTCATTGGATTAGTCATTATTTTTGATTTGCATTTATTTTCAGTAGAGACTATGTGGACTCTATATGGGATTCAGGGTGGAATGGTGATGGGATTGGTAAGGCAAAGGAGGAAGAGTGAATTTATGCTTGCTCCTAGAGATGCTGTGTCAGTCTCCTAGAGACCTTGCTAATAATTTCCTGACCATACTTGGGGCATAGTAGCATAGCACCAATGGTGTTGTCCCAGTCTGGATGCAAGCAGAAAATCTGGGGATACCTAGAAGAGCCAAAGTCCAAACAGAACTCAGTTTGGCAAGTGTAGTAAAAGAAATGCTTTTGTAAATACTTTAGCAGGAAAAGGAGAATTAGGAAGACTCTCCATTCTTAATTAGATGGCAGGGAGACTGGAACTAGATGATCTTTAAGGTGCCTTCTAACCAAAGCCATTCTATGTTTCTATGACCTCATCGCTCTCTACTGCTACCTGAAAAGAGGTTACATTGAGGAAGGTTTAGGTTAGATTAGTTTTCTCGGGTGATGAGTTTTAGGATGCAAGGAATTAGTCTCAGGTTGGACCAGGGAATGTTTAGACTGGACATTAAGAAGACTTCATGGAAAGTGCTGTTAGGCATTAGAACAGGTTACTCAGGGAAGTGATGGAGTTGCGGTCTCTGGAGATATGGAGATGTATGCAGATATGGAGACGTATGGATGTAGTATTTAGAGATATTTTTTAGTGATGGGTCTCACAGACGTATAGAATGGTTGTCGTTGCAAAGGGCTTGTAGGGATGATCTAGTCCACCTTTCCACTCAAGAAGGGTAGTCTAGAGAACATTGCACAAGATTGTGTTAAGGAGGGTTTTGAATATCTCCAGAGAAGGAGACTCCACAACATTTCTAGGCAACTTATTCTATTGCTGTCATCCTCAAAGAAGTATTTCCTCACATTCAGATGTAATTTCCTGTGTTTCAACTCATGCCCATTATATCCTGTTACTGAGAACCATTGAAAAGAGTTTGGCTCCATCCTCCCATAGGATATTTGTATACATTGATAAGATTTCTTTTCGGCCTTTGCTTCAGACTTGGCCTGCTTTGAGAATACATTATTTTGAACAGTGTATCCAACAGCTGAAGATACCCTGTTGTTCACATCCAAATTTTACTTCTTCTCTCTGCAGGGATATAAAATTGGGTTTCATAGAGCTATCTCCATCTGAATTTACCGTAGGTGTGACAGGCTGCATTCTTAAAGACATTTGTATGTCATTCCTGTGGGCTCTACTTGGATTTGACTTTTATTTCTGTGGGAGAAAATGAGCTCCTTCTAGATTCTCTAAATGTGTTTCCAAAAAGCTGCAACAGAATAACTGGAGTTAATTGAGCATAAAGTGCTATGGCAACTTCAGTAGATTATATGAAAATGAGTTCTATTTTTTTTTTTTTTTTTTCTTCATAATTTGTTACTAGATCTGAAGATTTCTTGGTGGATAACAGAGCAGTTTTACATCTTGACCACTTGACCAAACTGGTCAGAGTACTTGAGCTTCCCCATAACATGTGTACACACATAATGCCAGCTCTACAGTTCATTAGTCAGAGATACAATATTGTAGAGTACCTGGTCTAATCTCTCTTCTGGAAATAGCAATAGTATTGATTTCACTGTGCTGACTGCTATTGCATTCCCGAGCTTCAACAGTCCTACTTAATCTGCTTGCAGACTGAGGTCCTGGTTTCATAACATGAAGTTTTTTAGGTTAAGACTGTCATTGCAAGATGTTTGGGGTAACTGCAGTTCATTCTTACAATGTCTGAGCTATATGAATACCTTGTGGAATTTTTAAGCCAGAAGTATGTGCTTGGGTTACCCTTGGCATGTAAAAGGATGGTGTCTTCTAATGTTTTATCAACTAATATAGACCACACAATAAATATCTTGCAGCTTCTTACCTCTCCAAAACTTCCTGGCACCCATCAGTGACGCTTACCTGAGGAGGCAGTACAAGACCAGGAAGCCTAGCAAACACTGATAGCATATAGCAATGCCACACTAGCACTTCTGTTTACATTTGGCCAAATTCATGACTGCCATACATTCCTGAGTTTCTGTATCTTGGCAAAATTTGAATATTTGTCTCATATATTTACAGATTATCCTAACCATGGCACAAGTAGAGACAACCTCTGTACCTCAGTACACTCTTTGGGCTGAACAACAGCACTGTCAAGAAATATCTTGCAGGCTAATTCTTAGGAGTAATGAGGAAGAGAAGGTCTCCGCAATTTTATCCTATTCCTATAATTATGTCTAATATTTTACACAATATAAAAACACACTTCTCCTTTGTTTGATTTCTTGGGCAACATAGCATTATGTGTGATTGTTATCCTAATCCATAATAAATAAATAAATAAATAAATAAATAAATAAAAGTTAACATTAGGAATCTAGGCTATTTAGGTAGTTTCAAGATTTGACGTGGTGTTTGAATTGCTATATTCTAGATTTCTTGTAATACCTGGGAGTCAGAACTAGAAGTGAACATGGTAGCTGTGAAGTATTTAACAGCAATTTGCAGCAGTTTAAAGTAAAGCCCTTGTGGCAAAAGTAAAATTTACTGGATCTCAACTATAAGAGAACCTGTATGAGCTGCTGTACTTGTCCACTTTTGTTACCAACAAATTGGCAGGCCACCAGGGCAGACCACAGGCATGCGGGTGGCAGTTTTGGATTCCAGGATGGAAATTATTATTTTCCCTAATCAACACTGAGTGCAAGTTTTTCCTTCCAAGTTAATCCTGTGGGCCTTCAAAGCAAACTGATTCAAATGAGCCTGAAGGTGTAACACTAACTGCCCTGGTAATGGTACTGGATATGGATTGCTAATTGCTACTGATGGTAATGATAATTACATGTGGCTACTGCTTAGAAGACTGCCCTAATCAAAAAAGACTATTATTTCCTTATTATCTCACTGATGCAGGCTGGCCCTTTCAGTACATACCAAACATGTCACTTTTCCTTTTTCAAGACAAATGATGGTTTCACTTCATCAACCCTGTAAGTCCAAGCTACTCTTTTACAAAGCACTATGATACATCACAGCCATGCAAAATCGCAAAATAATTTTTTTTCTTTCTGTTTTTAAAACTTCATTACTAGTGGAGATACTCTGAGGAGCTTGGAACAGTTGGAGTGATATTTTTGAAGATGAAGTTAGTAATAGCGCTGCTGTTCATCCCACCTCTCATGAAAGGCCTATCACTTTTTTTCATATAGTAGGGAATTGTAAATTAATTCTTCTCTGTCTCCATGGGTTTGGAATAGAAACGATGCCTTCACAGTTCAACGAAGTGGAAAGTCTTTCATCATTATAAAATCAGCCAAGGAATTGGATGGCAAAGGCCTCATACATTACAGAACAGTTGGAGTGATATTTTTGAAGATGAAGTTAGTAATAGCGCTGCTGTTCATCCCACCTCTCATGAAAGGC
>JAOWBP010050583.1:0-51859 GCA_028571105.1 Tragopan temminckii
CCTCACCGTAAAGAAGTTCTTGCGCACATTTGTGCGGAACTTCCTATGCTGCAGTTTTCGGCTGTTTCCCCTTGTCCTATCTCCACATACCGCTGAAAAGAGTCCAGCCTCGCCACTCTGCCCCCCACATCTTAGATACTTATAGATACTATAAGATAATATTGTTATGAGTATGCTACGAGAAAAAAAAAAAGTCAAAATGATATAATCATGAAGAGTCTTAGAAAAGTCTGAAATTCTGTGAGAACAGAGGTTTTTGTACTAAGACCAATTTAAATTCAAGTAGCAATATAAGGCCACCTTAACTGGAAGATAACTCTCTCTTACATTGCCAGATATGCATAATTTAGAAACTAAATTTTACTCGTAATCTTTTACTGTTCAGTGCAGACGGACTGCCTGCTCCTTGCAGAAGATGAGAAAGGTTTTGTTCTGAAAGGAAAAAAAAGTGAGGGTAATAAAAGACAAATGAGAGAAACCTAAACTCAGGCAATGTTTGTTAAGGTAAAGAACTTCAGGATTTGGACAGAATGTACATCTTTTTCATAGATCTAGTATGATGAGGAAGATCCTTTCGTTTTCTCTCTATCAGCTCCTGTCAAATGAAATAACTTCTTCTAGATAGAAAACCGTATTCTAAGCAAGCTATTTTTCAGTCCCAATAGGACTGATGTGATTTTATGTAAATGTTTTGACAGAAACTAAAATATTGTGAAAATTAAAATATTGTGAAACAGTACATTATTATATCTGAAAGGGATGTTGAAATCTTGATTCATGGTAGTGGTACTTCACAGTCCGATTATTATAATGCATTTCATTTTGATCTTCCCATCTCTCTTGAGAGTCTCCAGCAAATGGTCCAGAAATTCAGTTAGGCTTCTTTTCTATTAGAGTTGTCACTAGCATAGCTCTTGAATTCTTTATAAGTTTTGCCAGTGTAATCCAGAATGAAGGCCTGCTTTTGACCTTCAAGCATTGGTAAGGCCTTGCTTAAACTTATTTTTTTTTACCTATATGTCTCCTGGCCTTCATACTCTTTCCTTCAATCATCAGCCAAGCTGCCTTTTCCAGCCTGCTCTTGTCACTTTGAGGTAGTGATTGCAAGTGTATTGATGCAGTAATGGCAGCTCTGCAAACTCCTCCTCATTAAACTGGTTGCATTTTGAGTTCTGAAACAAGATAGCATCTTGTGTAACTACATTTAAATCAATAGAAGTAATAACTGTGGTATCTACTTAGTGATTCATTGTCTTTGTTTATATATGTTGTCCCAGGATGCCATATTTATAATTAAAAAAAAAGGCATGTAATATTTTAGAGTTTGGTTATGACATATGAACACAGTGACATGAAATTTTATGGTGGAATTAGCAACAGTATTTTCTCAGTTATTCATAAATCTTTTGCAGCTTTTATACTTCTTCCACACAGAATATTAGTAATCCAGGTAATCTGGAAAGAAGTATTACATGATAGTAGTTTTCATATCAGAAATGATAGGGCTTTCTATATTCCAAGTCTTAGCTCTGAATCGCATTTCCTTCTCTCTTTACAGACATGCTTGTTTTGCTGCAACAAAGACTTTTAATCACTTCAGAAAAGTGAAAAAAACAAAGTGGAGGATTTGAGGCCTTCATTTAGTGGCTCTTTAATTTCTGTCTCTTTAAAATCAGCATGAATCTAACATAATTATATTGATGTTCTGGTAGAATAAAACTTACAAAAGAACAAATCTAGGCAGCTGAAACTGAATGACTCGAGTGCATCTCTTCTGGAAAATAAACATTTTATTTTTTTTAGTTCTTATGCGAAATGTTAAATATATCCTTTTGTAATATTTGAGAGATAATAATGGGTATTGCATGTTTAATGAAACAGAGTAGCTGTCCTGTTTCTTTTTTTTTTCCCCTTTCTGCACATTCACCTCTTCTTGAACAGAAATAAAAGGTTCAAGGCTTGTCAGCATCAGTTTATAGATAGCTGTTTAAAAATAATGAGATATTGGGTATTGTAAGGCTCAGGGCTGTCTTGCCAGACTCATTTATTTCCATTCACCTTTTGTCAGAATTGCAGACAGAAGACATTCAATTAAAACTTGTCACCTGTTGCATGTGACCTAATTTGTATTTGTGGTATCACAGATTAGGATACTTGACTTCCTCTGGAACCATTAAAAAATGGAAAGCAACCCAAGTATTCTTAAAACACTTCTTGCCATATTTTCTTCACATGAACATATTTATTTATGGACAATTTTTCACTGAAAACCACTTGTGCTAAAAAATAACAGCATTTATTTACACTAAATCTCATTTCCATGGGAAAACTAAGTGGATTTTATGTGTGTTTTTTGTGTTTTAGTGCAGCAATAGCAGTGCTCAAAAGTTCAGCGTGTAGATGATTTCATGCAAAGTTTGTGTTCTTTTCAAGAGAGGTTGAGAACTGAGCTGTGTAAAGTAACACATCTAACAGTTCCTTTGTCAAACAAACAAACAAACAATCAAAAGCTCTTCTGGGATTTAATGTAAGAGAATTTATTTTTCAATTTCTATGGCAAAATCCAGCCTGCTTCCAAGAAAAAACAATGTTTTGCCAAAATATTACTGAGATTTGGTTGCCTAAGAACATTTTTGTTTAGTAAACATGGGCAAAGTCTTTAATGAAAGAATAGCTTGAAACAGTATCTTATAGTGTATTTTTCCTATTTGATTTTTCAACCTGGAAAATTGTTCTGGCTAATAAAAATCAGTTGCAAATTTTTGTTGGAGGAACAGATAAATTATGCAACTTAAAGTCACAGTGTAAGTTAGATATTAAAGTAATAAACACTGTCTTGTCTTTCCATTTATAGGCAGCTCTTGAAATCAGCCATTTTAATCCCATAATAGCAAATATTTTTAAATTCTGACTGTACGTAAACTACAGGAATGATTTTTAGTCTTCCCTTGCTACATTAAGTAATGTGTTTAATAGTGCACATAGCTATTGGAAGACAAGATGCTAGAGCCTTCCCCTGCTGTTGTTAATTCGACTGTAGATCGGTAAAGCTTAACGTGAGTCATAGCTTTTATCTACTTTGATGACTTAGGGCTCTGTTTTCAAAGTGTTGCCTGCCTAGTGGACACGTATTTTACACATCTTGCTGTATTCTTACCTGTGCATGGTATTATCCAAATACCTTGTAAAACTGATTTCAGAAGCTCTCCGGCATCCTTATAATTCAGCACACAAATCAAGTATGCAGATCTAGAAGAAAAGATAGCTCGTGTTGCCCTTTTTCTTTGTGCTGCGCTACTAACTGTATGTTTTCATGAGACTGTGAAAAGTCTTTTGTGGTTTAAAGTGCACTGCAGATCTTTCAGACTTAAAGGTTAATGTACTGGCCTCATATTTATCTAATCCCAAACTACAGAGATAACTGAATTGTCTAAAGAGTAACTAGATGACCGTGCATTCGTATCTCTGAATACACCTGTTTGTGCTCATGGCAGAGAAATCAACTGGTTTTGCCGTTCTCTGTGAATATGTGAAACCCAGATTTTACCGTATTCACCCAGGCTTAACCTACAGTCTTCACAGGCACGGTGTGATCAAATGGAAACAGAACGTTCCATCAAGATTTTGGCCCAAAGGAAAATCACATTAGAAACTGCCATTAAAATTCCTCTCACTCTTTCCAGTTTTGCTGTTAATCTCTTCTTGGTTTTTATTTTTATCTTTTGCCTCTCCTACTGATGTTCTTCTAATGCTTGGCAAGGTGCAATTCTTCTGGAATCTATTCTTACTAGTAAATGTAAAATTTTACATGTAAAATTTAAAGCAGTGCAGGAATCTTACAAGCAGCTGTATAAAATGGACCTTACCCAGTTGTGTATCCCAGAAAATGAGATGGGAATATACATACTCCATACAGAGTGCTGTGTTAGAGGAAGAGAGGCAAATTATGAAGGAATACATTATATAATTGGAGTACTGCTTGGATCTGTGTAGAAAAATAACAGATAGTTAGGAGTGGTTATCATATTGAGGACGTGAATCACAAAACGAATGATGTGTTGGGACAAGGGCAATCTTTTTGATTATATAATGCTGGTCACAGTGGGGTACCTGTCACAAATGAATGCTTCAGGGCAGAGTGAGAAAAGTAGCACAGAAAAGGAATAATATGCAACAGCATTGGTGAGGGAAGAATAGATAACTTAAAAAAGGTGAAAATGGAGAGTTCAGATTTGTCTGTGTTAAGTTTGTTTGGATGGAAATTTCTGGCAGGTGGCTCATTTCTGCAACTAGTCTTCAGTTATTTCTGTGCACGACTCCATGGATGCTTTCACTTTAGAGAGTTTATGCCCAGTATCATTCTGTTCTATGTCGGTAAGCAGCTGACAACCATTGTGCCAAGGTGAGCTTGATGAGCTCCTGAGTTGTGTTTGTTCTAAGACATAAAGTGAATGTATTGCACTTGACTGTTGAAGACATATTATAAATGGTAGCAGGACTGTTCTTTCTGTTGGTACCAAAATAAGACTCCATGTGGTCAGCCTTGTTATTCTTATTTGGGGTTTTGTTTTTGTTTTTCTGCTGAACAATTTAAAAATGAAGCTCAGTGCTGTCCTCTCTTCAGTGGAACTTTGTTCAGTGATACTAATGGAAATTTTAACCCTAAACAACTGTAATGATAGTACCTCAGTGCAACCCATTCTCAGCTCTGATGTTAGTTTATATAGATGGGATGGGTACCTTTATTTACAGTTTACAGCTGGGGACACTGATAGGGTGAGAGAACTAAGCTGCTGTCTCTGAGCTGTTTCTGGCAAGTCACACACAACTAAGTCAGGGGTCTACTTAACTTCCCTCTGTGCTATAGGTAGATGCCACAGTATCCTCTTTAATAATTTGAGTAAAGAGTATGTGTTAAATTAGAGCAATTAACTGTGATGAAGATCTCAGGCCCCTCCTCCCATATTAAGATCTTTCTCAACAAAATTGCTTTTTTTTTCTTTTTTTCTTTTTATTTTTTTCTTTCTTTTTTTCTTTTTTCTTTTTTTAATAAAGCAGGCATCAGCTGTTACCATCTTGAGATCAGATGAATTTAACTTCTTATAATGAATTTTCTTATGCAAGCTATGGGAGTTATAGGGAAAAATGTATACATAAACTCAGGAGCCTCTGGATTTCAGTTTGCTATCTTCCAAACTACAGTAAGTTTTTACTAAATATGAAGTTGGTATCCTTCATTAAGGTGTGTCTTGTATTGTTTCTCCTATTAAGTCTCTTCGGAAGTAACATACCACTTAGCATGTGTTAGATTATCAGAAATTAGTGTTGAAAAATTTACTTAAGAGAAAAGCTTAGAAAATCCTTATCAGTTTTAATTAAAGGGTTATAAATCTCTATTTTCTTTTGGTTTTAAAAATGTTTTTGCTTTAAAATTGGAATTGATTATACTTTATTTGTGTAATTTAAAATTGTGCAGTACCAATTGTTTTTCTTTTTTTTAAAAAATATAGTTATGATTAATAGTGTATATATATGTATAAAGGTGAGTGCATGGTTCTACATAGAGTTTTGTGACATTTTTCTGTGTTACCTTCCACTGAGTATGTGAATGGCTTGAATGTGTATCTCTGCAAATGCAGGGGAGGTAAAAAAAAAAAAAAAAAATTGTTCATCTTGGTAGATTTATATTATTTTAATTTAAGCTTCAGTTCCATTACTTTTTGATTAAACATACTTCTGTCTGGTGCTATCTGTCTTTATCACTATGAAATCTGTTCCCAAACAGAAAGAAGGATAGCATCTGAATTATGCAGAAATCATTTTCTATCTACTTTTCTTCAAATGCTGGGCAGACTTTTTTGTAATCCCACCAATATCACACGTGGCTTGTTCTAATGCTTTGCCTATTTCTGAATATTCTACTGTCAAAGCTTGGTCTTCTGCTGTTTGTTTTTAGAGGAGTGTATTGTCCTGGATGTCATTTTCCTTGCATATAGCTCATACTTGCTGATTCAAGGATGGAGAACACTGAGTTATCAGTAGCTCTGAAAAGTTTTTGACTTTCAATTTTTAAAGTATTGTTGTAGTTCGTGAATTTGTAAACAGAATGTTAAAAGCAAATCAAAAACAACCGTGGTATATTTATTGGATCACTATGAATTTGTATCAAATATTTTAGACCAACAACCAGTCAAAAGCTTGATGATAACAAAGATAAATACTACAAATAAGATTTTTTCCCTAATTATATATTGACTTGTTCGGGTTATGTGATTGATTAGTTTTATTGTTTGCATAATTTTATTCACAAAAGTGTAATTGGTAAAGTACAATAAGAAATACAATTTGTAAGTCAGGAGTGTTAAATGCACAGCCTTCTACAGTGAATTAAATGAAATCTTACCATGAAGTGCAGGTGATCACTACTAAATGTCCTGGTGAGCAAAAAGCATGAGCACTGTTACCATGGCCAGTACACTGCATTATGGTCACAGGCGTTAGTTGGGACCTTAAGCCAAGTTCTGTGTTTCACCTTCACAGACATTAATGGTTCTTCTAGGGAAATGAAAACACTGTGTGTGCAATGCCTTCATTGCAAGTATGAGAGTACAAAATTAAAGGCTGTCTTCAACTTGGTTCAGTTACTGAGTGCTTTTGTAGCCTGGTGTCATGCCAGGTCAGAGAGAGGAAGATAGGACAGGAAAAGGAAAAACACAAGAGATATAGAAGAAAAAGAGCTAAAGCCAAAAAACAAGATCTGGCTTTGGATCCATGACTGTTTGATAAAATAGCATTTTTTCTACCAAAACCCAGTCAATTCTCTTTATTTTTTCAGAATGGAAGTGTTTCCCTAGTGGAAGCCCTATGGAAGTGCTACCAGGGCAGGTTGATTGCCAGTGCATGAATTCGGTGCTGTCTTCTTCTTACACACATAAACTGTAACTTCTTCAGTGGTAGCTTCCCCACATCCCAGAAGCCAGTTCTGGAGCTGTTTCCTGTGAGGAAGAGAACAAGGAGATGGGAAATAGTAGCATAGGGCATAATAATGGCAATAGAAAAGTATGTACTGTCGTTTTTCATGGTTGTAGGAAAATCTATCTGTTGTCTCAGATCCTTATCTTATCCCCTTTTCTCGTTTTGTCTATCAGAACGCCTATAGTTTGTTTCAGGAAAGCAAGCTCCTCTCTTTGTGTACCAAGTAGGCATCGGAATGCTTTATTGAAGCAATGAACAATTTGAAAGTAAACTACAGTTGTTAATTCATTATTGCTGACATCCAAATGAACACCTATACAATTTCTTTCAAACTCTCTCGCACCATTTTGGATCTTTAATCCACATACGCTTTCTTATTTTACTAAGGTACTTACTTTAGTAATGTTCTCTAGCCATGATACTTAAAAACAATGCTTTTGACTTCTTTAGACGTATAACACCAATTTTTTTCTAAAGTTCAAATTCTCTCTATATTTCCTCTTCATAATGTTAGCTTTGTATATCCATGGTGTTTGTTACAGCTTTGAATTTTTGCCTCTGCTGAAGAAGACTTAAGATCAAACTTTCTCATAATGGAACCTAAACTCCTTAGCTGTTATTAAGATTATGTAAAAATGAACAAATGGTTTTCACTAAACAGGAAATTGTTTTATACTTTAGTCTTGCAATCAAGTCAAATACTTGCAGTGCTGCTTTTCATTGCTTCTAAAATTACTGTTTGAAATAAACACACATTTTAAATAAATCTTGAAAGGCAGTAGTTAGAAGATTGCTTGTTAAAATTATCTTCATAATATATTTAATGTCATGTTTGCTTATTTTTCCCAATGTAGGTGTCCGCCTAGATAGAGTACGTGGAGGTCGCCAGAAGTACAAGCGCAGAATAGATGCAGAGAATAGCCCATACCTGAACCCTCAGCTAGTTCAGCCAGCAAAAAAGCCATGTGAGTACACCAGATAAATGAAATTTCTCTTTGAATACAAGGAATTGACTCGTAGCTCTCTTTGCTGGGCTCCTTCTGACTGGGGCAAGATTGTGGGTAGAAGATATTACCATGAATGCAGTAGCCATTTGGCTGTTAACCTACTTCGTTTTAAATATGCTCATCCTTTCTCAAGGAGAGTTGAACACAGAACAGTCTTACCAGTGGAAGTGTATAAAAGTATCATTTATGCAGTGCAAATTTTACATTTATGTGTTATCTTTATTTTCAGTAGTATATAAAATGGTTCATACTGCGATCATTAGTTCATTGAAGCTTCTAGTTTCAGATTTCACAAGAAAGTGATTTTTGTAGTTTTCACTAACTAAATGAGTTTGACTGCTCAACATCCCAATGAAAATACATTAAGAGCCTCATTAATTTATACTCATAGATTAACATATTACCTAGCATTAGATTAAAACAGCAATATGCCACACTATTAACAAGCATAGATTGGTTGTTAGGGCTCTAGTACCCTTATAAGCATTATGGTGGGGTTTTTTTTGTGTTGTTGTTTTGTTTTGTTTTAATGGTGTCCTTGATTTTATCTTGCCAGGCTGAAATTAAAAAAGAGAGAGAGAGCTGATCATCTCATTGCCAAAATACAAGTTCCATCCTCTTTGCGATTAACTAAAAATAGTTAGGGGTTTTGCTTTGCAGCTTATATAAACTCAAGCAGCGACTGTACTAATTCCATGAAGTAAATTTAATAGCATTATAGCTGTAGTGCAAGATGCTCGTGTATTAGCCTGCAAAGGCATACAGTCTGTATCAATGGCTGTAAACTTACTTCAAATTCAAATCAGAATTCACACATCCAGTTGCTTCTGTTGCAGAGGTTAATTTGCTTTTAAAAATAGAGAAATAAACCAGACAAATAAGGAGAGGATACTCCTCCTCCTTTTGCATTTCCATCTGCCCCCGTGCATCTGACAGAAAAAGACAACACACACGTCAATTTTAGTCTCTTGAAAATACCTGGCTGTATAGAAAACGGAATTTGTTTCAGATCATGTTCCCCAGTAGGGGACAGTGCTGTGTGCAATACGTTTGAGCATATGGGGTTCTCGAGAGCAAATAAACAGTCTTTGAACTGTAAGTGAAAGGGCATTTTAGCTGTGTCAAAGAAAAAACAGCCAGTTTTATATAAAATTAAGGCTTAAGTGAACATATGGCATAGTTTCCTTTTGCCTTTCCAAAAAACATTATGCTGATTATATTCCTTCAATTGTCCAATCTGGCATCTTCTACTCAGCCTACATAAGCTGTCCCACCGTTCTGTAAATACAATCTAGGGCTGCACTAAGCAGATTTTGCACATTATAATAAAAACTTTCTGATAATACAATAAAATTTAATAAACTCTAATGCTTAATTTCATTAGAGGTTTAGTTTTCCTGGGTGCACAGATTGTCAGTTTTTCATTTACTTGATATTGTCAGTGAGTAGAAATGCTGATAGCCTAGCATACCAAAAAGCCAAAACCAAGCAGGGAAAAAAAAAAAACAACAAAAAACAACCCCAAGCCCTTTGATACAAAGGAGGTTAAAACTCTTGTACTGAAACACAAGAATCTCTGTAAACCCGAGATTACTGCAAAGTAGTGCATTACATTACCTTTAAGACGATAACTACACCAATTTCTGTAAGCTCCATTTGTCTGAGATAAACTAACCTCCTTATAAATCATTACTCATTATCTGAATGCCTCCCTTCATTTTCCTCATCTTGTCTAATTACAAACATTTTTATAACAAACATTTATAAAACTTAATTTTCAGATCCTGTCAGATAAGTGTCAAGACTTGAAACAGTTGAATTGGTTTTGTGTGGAAGTAGCCTGGGAGATTTTCTGGACCCTGACTGATAGTTCGTGCATAACAAAGGCACGGGAATGAAAATTGGGTTCTATTGATTCTAATTAGGGAAACATTAAATAAGATTTACCTAGAAACAGTGCTCATGGCTATTCAATTTCCTGAGTGATGGGGCTTTCTGAGTTCATTCAGAATTTTCCTATGTCGTATACTACCACATGCTTCAATACATGTAGTTCTTTTCCCTATAGCAAAAGATCAGGTGTTTGGAAGATTTTGTGTCCTGTATTCTGTTTTCCAGCTTCACCATGAAATCTCATGGCCTGTCTGTAGATCTTGTTGATTGTGAAAGTAAAAGGTTTTGAGATTTTTGAGTCATAAGCCAAAATATACGAATTACTGAATCATTTACAAAAAGCCATTGATGTGGAGCCTCATTTTAAAAAAGAAAAGAAAAAAAAAAGTTACTTAGCTGCTACCCCTGTTTACAGGGAAAATGCAGAACTTAGGAACATGAGTACTTCTTCATTTGTTTATCACTAGTTAAAAAAGCAACAAAGTTGAGGTTCTCAAATTTATGTTTTGATATTTAAAAGTCATTTTATCTTACTTTGCAAAAATATAAAACTGGAATTTTGAGAGAAGCGCTGTTATTTTTTTTCTCACTTAAAAACGTGATGAACTGTGCATAAAAGTAAAAAGGCTAAGGAAAGACTGCTTATAAAAATTAAAAAAAAGATGTGCAAAGGCTTTTTGCCAATATAAGTTAAAAATTACCATCTGTCATCTCTAAATAAGAGTACAATTTCTCATTAATCAATTTGATAATCAGTAGAATATTGAGATCAAGAATTACTCAGTTGGCATAGTTCCTATAGTTTCTATAAAATATGAATATATCCTCTTGTAATAAAACATGCTTGATGTGATGGTTTCCAGTTGGCTCTTCTATGTAGTACTTATTTTATGAAGGGCTAGCATATATCACAACTTCTGACACACAAATCTGGAATAAGGCAAAAATTGTAGAGACAGTAGATCAGAATCAAGGAGCCTATGTCACAAACTAGCCATAAAGTATCAGAAATCAGAATCAAGTGAGTGTTTTATGGAAATCTGTCACGGGCTGATAGGGAGCCCCTCTGAAACTCCTGGGCAAGTCACTTCCCTGCCAGCTTGCACTGCATTTCTCCATAGGAGGACAGTGTGGTCCAGCTTGTGACTTAAATGCAGAAAAGGAAAATAATACTAATTCTAAGAGCTTTCTCTGCAGTGCTTTGTATCTTCTCCCAGTGGAATCTCATTTATATCAAGCTCCATTATTCTTTATCATAAGAAAGGAACCGATTAGTTTAAGTTCACTAAAGGGTGCTGTTTGGGCTTGAATTTCTGGTGGTGCAATTGACGTCAGAAGATACCATAAAAAGGTAAAAAATGTAAATATATTTGGAATTAAAATAATCTGTGCTGCATTAGGAGGCTTGATGAATTAGTTAATTTTCCCATTTTTCAGTTCTACTCTCTCAGAATGACAATTCAGGCTCCTGCATGATGACAAGATATTTCCATTGTGGCTGTATGTGGCTATAATGCTCATTTTTTGTTTCTCTTAGTATAGAATGGCAACCCTTTTTTGTAAATCTCTCAGGCTTTTCCACTCTTTCTTTCCGTTTTACTTATAACTTGTTTATTCAAAAAAAAAATAATAATTATTATGATTCACGTAGATGAAAAGAAAATTTTAAACACATGAATTAAAATGATATATAGATAAAAGATAATACATGTGTGCATATGACAAAGTATCATTCTTTGCACAAAAACAGTTTTCAAAGGTAGGATCTACATTTGTTCTTTATTCTTCCTGGTTTTCCACTCTTCAGTCTCATTGCTTTTATTAGATTTTCCCAACTGGAAGTGAGAAATCATTACTCTATTTTTAAATATTTATACATTTGTACTTAAAGAAGCTGATTTTATACATGATTCTAAATATGTGTGTATCACTGAAAAGCAAGTATTTGACTATACCCACTTTTCTCACAGGATTAGGCCCTAATGAGCACAGGTTCATTACCACTATTTTAGTAGGCATAATACCCATAATATACAACATACAGGATAATAAGCACTGAGAAAGTCTAGGGTTGCTTCTATTACAGTGGTTCAATGAGAACACCCGAAACAGAGAATGACAGTTGGAATCACTGACAGAAGTTGCAAATTTCACGGACTGAATAATTATTTTATTACTTTATTATGAATTACCATACCAAATGCCGTTGGTATGGATATTTTGGTTTTGAAGGTAATCAGACAAAGGAAAAACTTTTCTATTTGCATAGTCAAAAATGCATTCTAATGCATGAAGGAGGTGATCACATATTTCTGTGTTCCATTAAATTTACATTTTTACATACACGTCTTGTTCAATAAACACTGTAAATGGATCAGATTTGTCTGTGCTGTAACTGCTTGTTGAAGCCAGTGAAACTGCAATAAGGTTTAATTGGGCCCCATATCTTAAGACAAATTCTTATGTGCATTGAAACATGAGCCATCTGTTTGAAAAGTAGAATGATGCTACTCGTGATCTTGTACTGTTCTGGGCCATTTTTACAGATAACAAGATTGTCTCCCATTTGCTGGTGGCTGAACCAGAGAAGATCTATGCGATGCCTGACCCCACTGTTCCAGACAGTGACATCAAAGCACTTACCACTCTTTGTGACCTGGCAGACAGAGAACTGGTGGTGATCATTGGATGGGCTAAGCATATTCCAGGTACATACAGTATTTATTGCAAATAAATTACATACATAAATCATGACATCCGTTGTTATGCTCTGGTTTTAAAAAAAAAAAAAAAGTGATTTGTTCTCTCAGTACAATGCATAAAATTTTCTTAGGGCTTCAGATTATTCATGTAGGACATAGGTTAGATGATACTATATCTTAGCTTGGAAATGGTATTATTCTTGCTATGAGTGTTACTATGATTGTGATTTTTACATGCCACTTAGTGAGTCAGTTTTTTTTCTTTCATACATTATTTTTATTGAGATAGACTTGCTTTCAGAGCCTGATACGAAGACTAGTGTAGGCACTCTGAAGTCATCATCTAATTCAGCAGGAGTCAAATGTAAATCTAGCTCATCTGTTTTACAAAGACTGTACTACCTTTCACTGACCAGAGGAACTGCAGAAAGTCAGTTTTGTTTTGGCATGGCACAGAGGAATTGCTCTTCCTTAAATTAGCTTGTGTGAGAACTGGTTTGTGTCAATAGTTTAATAGAAGTAACTGAATTGTACCAAAAGGTATCTTCCAATAGCTTGGTGGTTCCTTTGTCTGCATGAAATGGACTGGGTTCTCTACATGCTGATGTTTGTAAAGCTACCTGGCCAGAAAAGCAGAGTCATCAACAGTAGTCTCTTCCAAGATCAGTGATTTCTTCAGATATTATTTGGGTTATGTTTTCCATCAATGCAGAGGTATTTGTGTCTCTTCTGAGGGTAAATAAACAAGTTTGTAGAGAGTATCTGGAATTCTCAGTCTGTCGCCTTCCACAAATGGCCAAGTAGCACAGAAAATATTGTCTTTTTTTCTTGTTTCTGAAGGTATTTTTCCAGTCAAGCAGATAAGTGGGCATGTTTGTGTTTTCATCAGTTTATTGGTTTTCTAATTTCAGTAATGAAGCCTATAGAGAATAAGAACTGATTTTCTTTAATTCCTTTTAGTAATACAACTTCCTCATTTTCAACATGCTTTTGGGATACCTAAGATTAATTAAAGAGTAAATACTGGAGCCAGTTGTCTGTTTATTATAACTAAATATATTTTATTGTTAACATCAAAAGAAACCACAGAGAAATAGTCATCTGTTATTAGTAGAAACAAAAGTGAGAGCATTGAGTCTTCTTCGTTCATACAAATAGAACACACATTGTCTATACTCCAGTTTTTCACCTTCTTCCTAGAATTCTCTGATATTTATCATTGAACAAACATTAACTTTAGGTAAGGATTGGCTCTTCTTGGGTTTTGGGTTTTTGCGTTTTTCCTTTATGATAACCAGTCAAGGCCTCAGGTGTTCTGGTAGGAGTAATCTCTGATAAGTAAGAGACACTAACAAATAGTAATAATAAAATAATGTGTATGTTTACAGAAACCTATTTTACTTTAGATGAAAGACAACAGCCTATAGATTGTAAAATAGTCTGTAGGCCATACTGTTGAAATTTAGTCATTCTCTGCCGTAAATGGTGTATAAACAAGCTTTTGTATCACAAGCAGTGTTTTTCTGGTACAGTTAACTTATTTCTGTCTCCTTAAACTAGTTTGTCTTTATGCTTTGAATGCTACAGTAATTTCTTTAATCAAATTGATGGAAGTCCCTTTCCCAGCCCACAGTGAAACCAATTTATTGGTCATGATACGCCAGCTATGTTGCTAACAGTCGTAACGAACTGTCAGGCAATATCGCAGTGAAGCTAATTTGAAGTCATTAGGTGTGCAGCGTTCAGGCAACAATTTGTTACAGTGGTTAGGAACACAGCTGACATTTCTGAATGGCTTTGTTCAGAGCAGTTCTAGATGAGCCCAAGCAAATTGTAAACTAATTTAAACATCACTCTATATTATACTAGCTACTTTGTCTTACACTGTTTGCTAATAAAGCACCCCAAATTAAGTCAGAATGAGTTAAACAGGTGAGTTTGAGCTTCATCTTTGGAAGATACCCACATCACCTTAGCCAAAATAGAATAGTTCTCAAAGAAGTCGGTTACAGTCTGTAGTAGTTGCAAGGAAACTTTTGTCAGCTTGATTTGTGAACATGTTGCATAGCTTTAGTTTGGCTGGAGAGGTAGGAAGAGCAGAGAGATAAGTCTGAACAGCCTTTAACATGATGTCTTTGGTTAGCATGAAGAAGCTATTGGATGCTCTAAAGTGGCACTGCAAATTTAAAGTCTGAACTGGCTGAAGAATATTTCTGATGTGAGACAGGTCTTTATTACAGGGTAAACTCAGCACACCTGCCATGGAAAACCATACTGAGTTTACTGACTTGACATTATTTAGATGTGGAAAAAAAACTTACCGCATTAAACAAGAAGAAAAAGCAATCTGTTTATAAGCCTTCTGGTAACAGAGGGTAGTGATAAAATCTCTGCTTGTTGTCTGGCATTCGATCACAAAAATCAAAATGCAAAAGGCCTTGACATGGTAAAGGGCAAAAGTGATGAGCTGTTATAGCCTGGTTTTGAGTGATGGTGTGCCGCTAAACTTGCACTGCGTATGCTCAGTTGATGTTTGGTATAAAACAACTTGTAGAAAAGCCCAGATTGATACTAGCTGCCCATTGTCTGAGCTAGCAAATGTTAACCTGGACAGTAAAGGAACAGAACTGGAAAGAGAATAAGTTAGAAAAAGGATACAGAATGCATGAAAGTTCTTGGCAACTTCACATACCAAGTAAATCTTCAGTATAAATCTTTTGGAATGAATTAATTACACCTGTAGTGAATTTGTGCCTAGCACAGCAAATCAGCAATCAGCAAATCTTTCTTTGCTATAGTGATTTCTTAAGGTTTAGTGTAATTAAAGGCCCTTATATATCAGGTGCATAATAACTACTAAAGATCTTGGCTGTAAAACATTGTAATTCAAAGTAAAATCTGTGTTTGTGGAAGGAAACAAATAATGTTTTTGCTGTTCTAACAAAAAGTCTTCTAATGAGATTATCTATAAAAAGGTAATAATACAGTATGCATTCTCCCCTAGCCAGCCATTTCCCATTGCGATCACAGACTAAAAATTGTTTTAGAATTATACAAAGTTTGAATGCTTTCATAAAATCATTAGTATTTTTCTGCTATTGGAAACATTTTCAATAGTTGCTTTTATTGAGTAAAAAGTCTATGCCAACAACAAAAGGAAATATTGAAAGAAAAATATATATGGAAAGCCTTTATCAGTAAATAGAATTAGTTGCCTTGCATTTATAAATCAAATAAATGGAAAGAGTGTTGTTATGAAACATGACCATGTCTTATCTGAAGAAGAAAAAGATCACAATGGCATTAGGAAATGCTTGACTTTAGTTACAGGAGCGTAAGGGCACAAGAACAGATGATGGTGCCCTAATAGCCCTTTTTAAGAATGACAGGGCCCCACCATTAGCATCCTTTTATATCCTTGGAAATTGCTCATGCCTCGCTTTTCTGGTTCCTATCTGCCTGACTCTTTTTTATTTCTCTTTCAATTTCATCCGCGCTCGGATAAGCGCATGCTAACACAATATGATTGAGCTGTAAAATGGAACGCTGTCGCCTCTAATCTCTTTTATGTAGATATGGAGGTACTTCCACACTCCACTTCATTCTCTCTCCATTGTTGGCCTTTTTAGAATGTGTTGCCGAGTAATGGAGGCTCAGTCAAATATTAGAGCTAGGTTTCACAGGGTGTGATAAGAAGATTATCAGCCCAGCAGTCAGATCTATTGTTGTTCTTTGTGTCAGATTAAAATATTCCGATGTACTGTAACTTCGTTAGGAAAATACTGAAGGTGCTTAGGGAGAGACTGATGCTGCTTCATCTCCTGCCTGATGAGACAAAACCCTTATTAAGTGACCTAAATAAATTGTAAATATATTTCTGAAGCCTCTGCAACGCTTTTGTTGTACATTGTTTTATTTTATTATATTTGTATTTACTATATTTTTCTTTATCGCTTATTTAAGTATTTGCTGATAGTTGAGTTCCCCATCTTTTGTTTTGTATTTTTGAGAGAATCCATTTCATTTGAAATCTGTTGTATTTAAACTCTATTCTGATATGGGGTAGAATTCTACTAATATCCAGCCACAGTTTCAGAGTCGTTTAGACACAATCTCTGTAATGTAACTATCTCATTGACATTCAGCAAAAACGTGCAATGTTCTTTTCATATTAAGTGGAGGCAGGAAACATTAAGCTCTTAAAAATGTGCATAACAGGAAGCTAAAGACAAAATGTTCCCTAAAAAATTTGCATGCATGAAAAAGCATCAACCAGACCATAGAAATCAACTTTTTGCACTTAAAATGAAAAATTTGTTTTGAAACAGTAAATCAGACTAATACATCAAAAATAACTAGTTACATTATTTAGTAAAACAAGCCTGCTTGTCTTCAACTGTGTCCGTGTTTTGCTAGCAGTAACAGTGTTCAAGGGGAATAGTTACAAACTGATACTGCCGCCGGTGCCAATATTAAAGAAAAAAAAGGAGGGCATGATTTTGATGGAGGAAATCCAAGGATGTTTTGAATATTTTAGTGCTAATGTTAATGTTTTATGAAACATTATTGTTCCAGCATACTTTTTGTGGAGGACAATATTTAAGCTTTCCTTTCCAGAGCAGCTCTCAGGGGTATGCTTTAACATTTTAATACTGAACAAGAACATGATTTGCTGTAGAGTTGTCATTTCCAAAATGCCCTTTACTTGTCATTCATTCCAGAAGTGCCACCCCATATAGGTAAAAATACAGAAAAAAAAGTTGACCATAATTACTTTAGGAAAGCTAATGTTCAGGGAAGATACATGCTGCAGATATGAGCTGGGTATATATGTACCTGTTCTCATACACACAGTTGCATCTGTATCTACATCTTAGTTAACATACAGCAGGCTATTAACAAAAAAGTTCTGAATATTATTTCATGGTAGTATTTATGTCAGTAGGACTCTGAAGACAGGTTGAAATCCTATGCTGTAGCCTATGTTTTAGCTATATCCAGCATCCTGTTTGTCATCCAGATCCTTCTCTGGATTGTTATTGAAGCATCTAATACAGAACCAAAGCTCTTCAGGGGAAATTAATGTCATCTTGTATGTCCGTACCATGCATCTCGCTGCTGTAAAATTAGTTGTTTCACCTGAGGTTGAGGCCTCCTTTACTCTCTTGTCTGCAATGGGCCTCAATTCAGTTGGCAGCACAACAGCCATCTAGAGTCCCCTGTCCCAGGGTCACCCAATTTCAGAGACAGGTGGATATGGAAATGTCATGTTTACTGCTCATGTAACAAGGAATGGAGTATGAGCTGTTTCATGCTGACTAGGAGGTTTGTAGTGATAATAACTTGAGCCTCCTGGGGAATCAGGACATCCTGCCCTTTATCGGTGTGCTATCTTGGACATTTTGCAAGTTCTCTTTGCCTTCCATTTATCAAATGCCCACTATCTGCTCTTCTTTTAATTTCTTCTACAAACACAGACTAATTATGGAAGTCAGGCATGCTTTTCATACGACAGGAGTGTTCTTGAACTCACAGCTGGCATGACATACATCACCTGAGGGATATCATTCTCTAGGCCTTACAGGTACAAATTTGAGCCAAGAGATTTCTTAGAAGCAACAGACATCTTTCACATAGGCCACTAATTTTGTACAATCTGGGAAATCAGCAACTGATTATCAGTTTTATTTTCAAGCATTAGCGTGGATAGATCATCCAGCACTGCCAGAGTTTAGATCACCATACTGATTCCAGTTCCTCTGTGAAACATATACCAGCAGTCTGCCTACAATGCTAGCAGTTCAGCTATCCCACTGTTCACATCAGTATTTTTAACTTCATTTGAAGTACTAGGAATGGTGGTATTTTACCTTTTTTCCTCTCATATGCTGATGCATCCCACAGAATGTACAAATGATTTTGCAGGACACAGAAGAGGTTAGATTTCTGGGAAAATATATGAACAACCATGTCCACAGTCTCTTAGCATTTTTAAAATAAAACAAGAATCTGTAGTAAAGTAAAAGGTAGTTAAAGAAAAGTCCTTTTGTTTATTTTAAAATAATTTAATTTATCTGACTGGTTTATCTGGATTTGGTACTGAAGTCACTGGGAAAATGTTGCTGACTGAGTAGAAAAAGGAGTAGGCTCTGTGTGCAACTGGAGATGCATGCACTCTTAGCGTGTCTGCTTATCAGAAGAGACTGCTGCCAGGTCCAGATCGAGACAGACAGCAGTACAGAGGTGAGGAAGTTCCTTGTACTAGTAGACATAGATATCCTGGAGTAAAAAGACCGCTTTAGTTTTTTGGAGTCACTTCTGGCACATTTTACTACCATGAAATTAACTAGGAGGGGGAAGAATATATTCTCAGACATATAAACATCTCATCATCTGCAAATCGCATGTGAGTATAAAATAAAGGTGCAGTAAGTATGAGATGGTACTGTTAGAAAAGCGTCTGGAACTCTTGCTAGTTTTGACTTTAGAATCCCTACGTATTCATTGAAAAATCTTGTTTAAGATTCATTAAAATCTTGTTTTACTTTGGTCATCACCAAAATAAACTGTAGAATTAACAAGTAACGAAACAACTTGGCTCAACACATAGGTTTTTACTTTTATTAACAAAAGAGTCTTACGTTAAAATAAGCTTCTCTCAAAATCAGGCAGTTACTTTGTCTTCATGAAGTTCACCTTTTATTAATATATAGGTAGATAGGTACTGTCATCTTCCTTCATAGAGACTCTTTTCTTTTTTCTTTTTTTTTTTTCTGTTTAAAGCAGTTCTCTCCCTCCACCCGTGCCCCCAACACATATACTACACTGTCTGCCGTTGCACTTTTTTTTCCCTCCCAGTGTCCCCCTTTATCTGCCTCAACCAATCTCCAAATGAATGCATGTCTATCATGGCCTTAGCTTTGACACTCTGGATATATTGATTAATAGTTGCCCTAAGCTCCTTTTAGCAAATCAAATTTTCACTTTTAGCAAGGATTTCGCCTCTGATTTATTCAGCAAAGTGAAATGCACTAAATTGACTTTGACATTCAGGGAAAATGGCTGAAAAACAAAGAGGGGAGGAAAGAGATATAAATTGTGTGGCAGCTGGAGAGTTCAAGCATAAAAGAGGCAGTTTTCTATAGAATATCACTGGTTAATTTGGAAACGCATTTAAAGAGGAGTATAAATGATTTTCTTAAAATCAGATGTTTTTTAGGCTGAGGTTTTGGGTTATAATAAGGTTTAGTTAGCAAAATACAATATATTCAACCCAAATTCATCACTTGCTAATCATGGTGCAAGTGTGGGATCCACTTTTGTTGCCACTAATAATTATTATGTTAAACGAGAGACAAAGAGGTTTCTGAGTAGTTTTATAATGAGGTGTTAAATTGGTAAATATCTTCCTACCACTGCATTATGTTGTTCACTCCTGTGGCCCTTTAAAAATAAGAAATGATTAATAAAAAGAGAGCAAATCAACAGTAATGAATTCCAGTGCTTTTCATTTTCTTTCTGTAAACAAAAATGGCTATTACTTGATTCTTAAATGCAAGGGTATAAAAAGATGCAGCAGTCACTCCCTATTACTCCTCTTGCACAATCAAGAGCTTTGTATTATCCCAGCTGACTTGTAGCTTGAGTTACACAGCCTGCTTCCCTGCTTGCAGACATTGTAGTATTGAAGTGCTGGGAGACCAAAATACATCGTTGCGTGTCTAAAGGTGTACAGAGCAGGTACTGAACAGAAGAAATGAGAGGAAGATAATAAGGGCTTTTAAATCTAGTGATTTTGGTGATGATGGGGGGGATTATGGAGGGGAGAGGTAACAAGATGTAGGAAAAAAATTGGATAACAATGGTAAAAATGTAGGAAAGAATTGGATCTTATTCAGCGATCAGGCATTAGAAGAATTTGTGAAACAAATTGCGTAAGTGCTTTGTCCAGATAATCTGCAGACAGACCAGGAACCTGCAGTAAGATTGGTGTCACCAGTGCACGAGTCAAATGTACCCTGCATGTGTCTGTTATTTAGGGATCTGGCCCCAAAGGGCTGCACCTGCATCAGCAGTCAGCCTGATGGACATGGACCTGGCCCTATGGTTCAAAAAAGCTTTATGCAGAACCAGCCTCAAAGCAAGTATTTCCACTTAGAGGACAACAGTGCTCACCTTTGTACCCACTGCTTGTGTGACAAACGGGTTTACTAGATTAGGCCTGTGTAAACTGCAGATGACTCAGTAACAGTTTTCATTATTCTGAGCCAACAAGGAATTAATCTTATTACAAGAGGGGAAGGAAGTCTAAATGTACCTTCTAATTTTTTTATTTATTTTTTTTTTTTGTAAGCAATCTGAGACTTCAGCACTCATGGCCTTTTGCAAGTGGGACAGCCTCCAGAGTGCCACACTGGAGATAGCTGAGCCCAGTAGATTTTCAGGCCTTTTACTTCCTTAGAATCCTTTCATTTCCCGCCATAATTTAGTCCAACTTCCAACTGTATTAAACAACCGCCTGTTAAGAAACTGAAATTACAGTAAGAAACAGTTCAAACCTCCAAATTTGTCTTTGGAGAGGGCTTTTTTTCCCAAGCTTCCCCATACCATACAGTTTGATACCTCAGGATGGCCAGCTTCTTATGAGTGGGAGCGCATGGCTGCAGGGAGGAAGGTGCCTTACTCAGAAGCACGCCATGAAACTTCGGACAAATCATGTAGTTGTTCTTTAGGTGAGAAATTGCAGGAGAGAGTTCTGTAGAGTTGAGCTTGTTGTTATGTTCAGTGTCACCACTGTACTTACAGGACTCCTCTCCTAAAAACAAAAAAGCTTTTTTGAACCAGCAGCAGAGTTTATAGAACATCCAAATACATTTCTTTTTTGTGAGTTTCAGAATTGCAATGTGATTTGTGAAGGCTTTATTAGAAAAGAGATCATGAATGTTACATGTCATTTAAATTGGCCTCTGAAAGGATCATAACGCATGCAGGGAATGCAGAAGGTAGCCCTCTTATGGCAACCATATTAAACCAATGGAATTTTAAACCAAACACAAGACTTAAACACCTAACAGTCTCCAGCAAGAGCATTATTTGTTCTGTTCTGGGCGGGGAAGACAAGGGCAGCCTTTCAGTGCTGTGTTGATACTGTAAATCCAGCGTGGGAGGAGGGAGGGGAAGGAGAAGCAGTGCCCGGCCCAGATTTAGAGCAGACAGGTCTCCGCCTGTATGACTGGGTCAGCAGCACAGGATGGTCTAGTTTTCTAAAGTCAGCTGAGACTGGCTAAATGCTGTAATTCTGAGAATGCCTCCTCTACTTTCTCTCTGGATGAGTTAGGCTTCACACCTGCTTAACCTACATTAGAATAGGATTAATTACCTGAATTGCAAGGCCCCCTTAGCCAGTCAGCACGTTTCTGGCAAGGCACATGGTGACCTGGGCCTGGTTATATATAGGATAGAGATAGCAGGGGGAGCATCTGGGCTGTAATGGCAAGGCTCGATCCAGTCTGATCAACAGAATCAGCAATTTTAAAAAATGAGTCTTTAGTAATCGCCTTCTACATCAGCTGGATCATACAAGAGCTTTATGAACTCCTTTCTTCTCTGTTGGTAAGCGTTTTTATTGAGCAGTGCTCAATTTATGCACACGTATACATACACATACAGAGAGAGAATCCCAGGAAACATGCAAGACTCCAAAGAGCACAGATACTGAGTGCCAGTGTTTAATTACTTAGGTGGAACGCTTGTTTGCTGTAACTTTTAAGTCAGTTTACCTTATTACTTAAATTCATTGTCTCAAAGTCTAATACTTTATAGAGATTCTGGCAGGCAGGAGTATTTAGGTAATTTTCCATGGGAGGAAAAAAAATAGAGAACACTCCTTTTGTTTGAAAACCTGTTCTATAAAGAGAAAATTGTCTGACAGATCTGCCTGAGGGATTTTCCAGCCCAAACTCCTGAGACGTGTATTATAGACGAGTGGAAATTCCACAGTATAGCTGAACTTTCTCCCCAAAATGTTTTCATCTGCCATGTTGTGCACCATCAGTTTCAATCAGCTGCATTAGCAGTTGAGGCAAAATCAGATATTGAAATGAGATCCAACTGCAGATGCAAAAGGCTCCAAGTTCAATGGAAATGACACTTGAAAAGTAGAGTCAGAGAACTTATTCGTACATGTTATGCATGAGATCACAGGCATGGGCAGTTGTGATAAGGATGGAAGAGGGACAGGGCAAATCTGCAGTCTGTATGTGTCTAGCTGCTAGAGAGATTGGGAGGATAGTTTAGCATATAAAGGCTAAACTTAGTGGCTGCACTTAGTGGTGTAAACACAATGTGACATTAGCAGGCTGCAGGGTGTATTTCTAGCCAGCGATTTTCTTGTAACTGTGTTTTAGCATCACACATTCCTTAATGAGTAGGGTGTAAATTTCCTATAATTCAAGCTATATCTGATAGTACATGGAAGTTACCATAGTTCTTGAGTCCTGTATTAATTGCACTTGCAGTGAGAATAATTTTGATTCCTTCTCCATAGTGGTCTCTTGTAGAAAGCCATTCAGCTTTGTAAGAAGTTTTTCACTTTTCACTACATTAAAGTTTTCCAGAGATAAAGTTAAACTTTGCGTAGATGTGGGAGTCTATTGCTTAGAGAATCTTCAGCTATTGATTTAACATGCACTGTGTGTTGTGAGCTCCAGGTGATCCTCATTCAGTGAAATTGGTAGAAGTGTCGTTTTGCATTTCTTTGCATTTTGTGTCACTGCATGTTTTCCAGATGCTGTTAATGACTTGTGCTGAGCAGTTTGCTTAATATAAGTCAATATGGATTTGGAGTTTGCAGTGATCTCAGGATTTTGCCTAGCACTTAAAAAATGATGAGCAGCTCTTTTAGTGTGATCCTCAGATATGAATCCAGAGCCTCACCATGGTCTCTGCAGTCAAAAGCCCTCAAGTGCAGGATGGTTTGGAAAAAGCAGTACACAGGAAATCCAGGTAGAGTTCAGGGAGAGTTGTGCACACACTGTATAGAATAATTCAAGCATTTGCAAACCTACAGAGGGCAGTGTCAGACAGAGGCTTAGATGGGAATTTCAGGAGAGAACGTCAAAGGAAGGTGTTGACTGTGAATATTTGCACACTCATACCCTAATCAGCCAATATCAATGGCAAACATGAAATTTTTCAGAGGTGCTGCACAGAGAGAAAAAAACATCACTTAAGGAGGTTGACAGAGGAGAGACGTGCTGCCGTGGGTACCATGGGGTTCAGGACTACAGCCACTCAGGTGGACTGGAATTTGCCACTGATAGCTTGCTACACAGACAAGTGTACTCTCTCCATGGTGGAAAGTGGTGGCTATTTATATACTGAATGGCAACACTAAACAATTTAGGAGAAGCAGTGAAGTGTGTCCTAGCCAATTAAAAATGCAGTGAGAATTTTAGGTAGGCAAAATGTAATTATTTAATTGGAATTTGACTGGGATGCTTTCCCACTGTTAAAATAAGTATAAATTACATGAGCTGTAAAACTTTGAATTATGAAAATATTTTGAGGTCTTTGAGCATGGTAATTGGAGCTATATATTCAACTTTGTTTTTAACCTGACACTTCATAATAACTATTCCCTAAAGCAAGTTTTTTTTACATTATCGAATATCCCTTAGTGAAGCAAATTAGCAATCAGTCCGGAAAATATTTAAGTAGTACAATCACATTATTTACACAGACACTTCCATCATGCAGAGTTCTCTGTGTTCCTAAATATTTGTAGGATCAGTTCCTCAGCTATCAACATTCAGAGCCGATCCTCCCTCTTTCATAAAGCTTTATATGAAAGCCCATTTAGGTCAATAGAAAGACTTGCCTTGACTTCACTGGGCTTTGGATCAATCCCTAAATATGCAGGTCACAATCTGAAACCTATGTAGACCTCCAAGTGTTTTTATTTTCCTTCTGCTTGAGTTACCACTTTTGTTTTAATGCGGGAGGGAGACATGGTGCAGTTCCTTTTATATTTTTATTATTATTATTATTATTATTATTATTAACAAGAGAATCCTATTGTGGAGAATTAGGGTCATTTACCATAAGCAGAGTGAGAATCTGCTCTTATCTAGAACCATACTTCAGCTCTCACGGAAACACCAGCGTGTGTCCAGAATGATAGAATGTTTATAGCTAAATATATTATTTAACTGTTATGTTATCAATGTGTTGCCGATAAAAATCTACGGAAAGCCCGTGCTTAGTGTTTGGGTGGATTTGAAAACAGTGTTCAGTATGCCTCTGGAAACATGTTCTCTGACACTGTGGCTGTAGGCAGTGGTTCCATTTGGATCATATTTGCCAAAATACACTCTCAAATTATCTACCCATCAGATTGAGGAGTTTACAGGAATTAATCCTGTAACTTTTATACTGGTTAGGAGTGTTCTTCTGAAGTTCCCAAAATTAAAACCTCTTTTCTTTTTTATGAACATTTTTTCCCTGACTCAGTAAAGGTTTTGTTATCATTACTCTTTGTTTTTTTGCTTGCTGCTTTTTAAGGACAGAAGGCATGATAAACCCTGTCCTGGCACTTCCATTGATACATTTGTACAGTGCTGAGGTACAGGCTCCATGTTACATCCATACTTGGCTCGTTATCCTCTTATCAAGCTCTTTGCATCCCTTTGTTTATTTGAGGAGACAGGAAGACTGTGTGAAGGCTGCTTAGTCAGGGATATCAGCGTTGTTGGCAGGGGAGTGATTGCCAGTTGAAAAACAAGGCATTATTGCTCATTTTTTCCCTCTTATTAGTTTGATTACATTTGCAAATCAAATCAATCCATCAGACATGATCAGGCCTCGTCCGCATTTTAAGGAATAGTAATCTCCGTCTAATAAGATGCAAATGTGTCACATCGGTAAGTAACCAATAAATCATCGTCTTGTCTTTGGCAATCATTAAATATCAGAACCAACAGTCAATTTTTAGTATTTTCAATTTGCGATATGCCGCTGGAATATAAAGATAGATGGACGTAATTACACAAACCAAACACTATTTCAGTTCATTCCAGACAGCAAATTTAGTGGAAGGTATAACTGGCTTGTCATCACACTACATTATTCCTGGCGGTTCATGCAAAGTTCACAGACAAGCTTCAAATGGACATTGCTTTTTCTACTTCCCTTAACAACATTCCCACTACCACCACCAAACTTCGATAAATGATTTGCAATGCTGTAGGACATCACTCCCATCAGAACACAAAAAAAGCACAGAAAGAGAAACATTCCACCTGCACACCCACTGTAAACACCTTGTGCGTGTGTAGAACTGAAATCCAAAAGTTTCTACATTCTGCCTTCCTCTTTCTATTTTCTTATTTTATTTTTAGACAATTTAATCTGAAACTTCATTTTTTCCACTTACAAAGAATACGTTTTTCACAAAATTTGTGAGTCACCTCATATTTAGGAGCATAGTGCAGACAGACATCAAGAAGGATTGGGACACCAGCTTCCCTCTTTCCACCTTCAATCTTCTTCTTTTCAAAGGAGTGGAAAATCAAATTGTTTTTCTTTATTCCTTTTTTTTTTTTTTTTTAATTGATCTGGGATTTGGGAAAATTGATTGTATTGTGTTCATTAATTGATACGTCTTTTGTGTGATTTGCAATGTCTCGTTTTCCATTAATGACTCTATTTGTGTACAGAATCTACACACTTTTCAAGAGGGAAGAAACCATAAGCTTATGTACTGGCAGAACTAGTAATACAAGAAACACAAATCTTGTCTTAAACAGATAATGGCCTTCCCCCAGTTGTTCTCATGTTATAGAGCAGCAAACCTGCCAGTGCCATCCCACAGGCAGAGCTCTGGCTTCAACAAGAGTTTTGTCTTGGAAATTGTATTGCTGGCCTTTGTGCAGGAATGGGTGACATGAGGAAGAGTGCACACTGCCTGCGCCGACACAGTTGTCTGTGCAGAAGTAAGAGGATTTTGCAGGCTTGTGCTGACTTATGTAGGTTTCCAGTGCAGCGAAGCCAGACAGTGGGCTTACTGTAGTTGACCTTAAGAAACTCCACAGAGGTTTTTCATGCCCTGAGTGGACCTGGTGTTGCAGTACCCTGCCAGGTTTATTTCAGCTGATGCTTCTCCAGAAGTTAAACTTCATGTGCCTTGGAGTTTTAGAGGGATCCCGTATCCTCTCTGTGATAAAATAAATTGTGCAGTAGAAGTTTGATGTAATTGGGTAGAGGAACTAAATGGAAATTCAGGAATAAGCTTGCATGTGAGCACATCTGTGTTGCGCTGAGCTCTTTGGCTGGTAGTTCTGTTTAGAAGGCAGGGGGTGAGGAGAAGGATTTTGTGGACATGAATGTGTAGACTCTTGTATGATCGCTGCATGCTGTCATTTCTTGGCATCAAAAACTCTTGTTCTTTGATTATGGAATACTGCAAAAAATTCCTGTGAGCTGCACACAGCATCAGTTCCACATGCCGGAGACATAGACGACTTGAAGTGCCCTGTCAGTTGACAAACTGTTCTTGCTGTTGTGAAACAAAGAACGTTACTCACTGTGGGCCAGTTTTTATCTTCAAACTCATGTAATCAGTAGGAGTTTCATGAAAACGAGAGATTTATTCCATATGCGAAGTGAAGCAACTAAGCGACTCTTGCTCTGTGGTGTTAACAAAGTTTGGCCATCCTCACACTTTTTCTCCGGTCTGTTTGTGTAAACACACTCCTGGACGCTTTGTGTCTCAGTTGCTGGACTGATGCTGCTGCTTGTCAAAGTCTCCCCTGTTTCTATAATCTCTGGAGGCTCTAGTGAGTAAAAGCTGCACACAGAGGCCATGTGCCTAAGGAGCTCAGTACCAGAACCTTATGTTCTGTCTAACCAATTTACATACTACCATGGTATGTTTAATTTGCTTTTTCATCAAATCAATAATGGGTCTAATTGAAAAAATTGGCAGAACTACATGCAACCTAACTAGCAGTGTCAGTGTTTTCTGACATCAGAAATGTAGCACAGCTATGCAAGTGACACCTGTGTTAGTGATGCACTTCTGTTCCTAATGTGTACAAAAACAAACATTGCTCAGGTGCAGCATCTGTACCAATTGATCACTATGCTATCAGAATTAATCACCTGGTATTCTGCTCAGAGAATAAAATTTACATCCTAATGTATGACAGTTATACTTGCACTGCTAAAAATGGTACTATTCACTCCTCTTTGAAGGTGTGCACGTTTTCCTAGGCAAACCTAGCAGTTCTCATTCTTAGCAAATTCTCAAATACCTGGCGTGGCTTCATCTATTAACTTTCATCTTTTTGAAGATGTGCTCATACTGGTCTGTGTGGTAGAATGGATTTTGTCCCTAGAATAGCATGTTTAGCTCAGGACGGGACTGCAGCCATGCTGCAGGTGCCTTGGCTTACTGCAAGAAGGAGCAAAAGGGGGCTGCTACCCTCATGGCCAACAGTGCTCATGGGCAGTGTGGCTGGCAGGAGGGGGCTGCCCAGGTGCACCACACGCAGTGTGGGAGTAGGTGAATGTTGGGTTTAAAGGAAGGAAAGTCGACTTTGTGCTCTGTGTAATTACAGAGCTAGCTGGATTTAAAATATGGTGAAGTCATTAGCATAGGGTAATCACCTTTGATGCTAAAATCAAAATAATAACAATAGGGAAATACATTGCTTTTCAGAGAAATTTTCTATGGATTTTTTATTGTGTGGCTAATTACGTATTTACATGTAATGGCAAGAGCAGAGCCATTACAGTCCATTGGGTAAATAATATGCATTTTAAAAACCATTTATAAATATGTATTTATTTGATGGACCAGAACGGTTTCTGGAAGTCATTCTCATCCACTGAGTAAATAATATGTGGATTGCTTTTAAAAATAAATATGTATTTCTCCAATAGACATTCCAGGCCATTGGGTAAATAATATGCATTTTTCAAGTATATAAAAAAATACACATGAATGTATAGAAATCTGGCTTAAATATGTATCTTCCCGAGAGATCAAAATGACGCCAGAGGTGTCAGGCATAGCTTTGAAATGTCTGTTTTGAATTGTCAGTCTGTGTCACAACCCAGAGTTAATTAAATGTATTTTATGCATTTTCATACATACCGTATAATATCAATGTCTGTTTATAGTTTTATAACACAAGTGCACTTGACCCTCTTACTCAGTGTGATAAAGTCAGCACTTCATGGTTGAAACTGTAGTTTTACTTTATGTTCATCTTAACGCAGCACAAAATGCATTCATCCTATGGGCTTTGGGACAAGTACATTGAAAAAAGTGTGGTTTTAGGGCTTCAGTCTATGGCAGATAAGGACAGCTGCCAGATCCATTGAATACCCACTGCCTTTTCTTTCATGGCTCTGCCACCACGCCGCTTTGTCACCTTGAGCAAGCCATTTAACTTCCTCGTGGGGAAACTGTAATTTGCACCTCCAGTTTTGGGAGTCCTCTGAGAGCTATAGGTTTAAAACACGAAACGTGATTCACAGTGTGCTAGGATTGAAAGACGTGAGCGCAGCACATTGTTGGCATATTTATTTTGCATACAGTGGGCTACAGCATATCCACCTTTTTTCTAAACATTTTAGCCATTTTATCCTTCCTTCTGTTTTGTATACTCCCCAAAGAGTGTTCAGTATATTTAGTAGATTTTTTTTTTTCCTGTTGATATCAGTTTGGTGTTTGTCCAGACATTACCTGAATGAAATATCTCAGGAGCCCTGTGAAATTAGTGTGTTCATCCATAGCCTGCGCAGAGAGATAAATAAATAAATAATAAGGCAGAAAGTATGCAGTGACTCCAACAGTCTAGTTGTTTCTTTGATACTGTGGGAATGAAAATGTAAATTCGTAGTGGGAATGTGTTTCTACTGGAGCTCTATTACAAAAACAATCACAGCAACAGTGAGTTACTACATAAGAGCTTTTGGAGCAGTCTCTCATGGCTACCCTTGCACAGACATCTCAGAAACCAAGATTTGGCCTTTAGAGCAGACCTTGTGAGAGCATAGTAAATGTGGTGTTTTGACAGAAGACATGAGGAAATTCAAACTTCCTTCTCATACCGCCAGTAGAGTTGACAAAATGCATGAGGGAAGCTGTAGTGATGGATAGTCACCAGGAGGTAGGGTCATGTCAAAAACGGTGTTTAAAAGCAAAGCGTGGGACAAGAAGAAAGGTAAAGAAATAAAAAAAATAATCCATCAGTATTAAAATTATCTTTCAGACCTTTTTCATGGCACATCCCCATACAGCACAATTGTGCTTTCCATGTTGTGTTTAAAACTACTGGCAACTGTCTGCAAATGCTGGATGCTAGAGTTCAGTGTTTTGTGATTGCACACAATCACAACATAGAACATCAAATGAGGAATGAAAAATAAAGCCCAGCTCTTATGTCACAGTGAAAGTAAAACTTCTTAGAGCACAGAACTGCATGGAGAAAAAACCCCACAGTTAAATTAGGATGGGGCATCGCTGGTTAGATTTTAAGCTGACCTCCTGGTTCCCAAGTGATTAAAAGGGCAGAAGAAAGACATGTAAGTATCTGAGATATTGTTGACTCAGCCTGGTAATAACCAGTTGCCAGTTTGCTAGGACATAGTAGTGGAAGGAGCTGCAGATATTGAACATAAAGGAAGAGAGAGGAGGTAGTGGTATTATCTATCCACCTACAGATGGGAGACTTGGAATAATATGTAAAGGTGGTAAGGGTTAAGATGGCATAACAGTAAAAGACATGGTGTGTATATCTTAGTCACTTCGAGACCATATTGAATGTGACTGTTAAATTCTCTGTATAATTAAAAAGGATAGGAACATTCGTGATTTTGTTGCAAATTGATATGATCTCTTGTCACTGATCTGAGTAAGATGGTACTATAGTTTTTAATTTAGCAGATTAAGAGACACAATTAAAATATCACAAGAAAGATCATAATCTAAACTTCTGGGTTGTTTTTTTTTTTAGTTTTGTTGTTGTTGTTGTTGTTGTTAGTTTGTTTTGCTTATCCCTGCCAAATTGATAACAAGAGTTAGTGTATGTAACAATTACTTCCACTACTGTAAATTACTCTAGTTTGTGGGCTGAAGTGTTAATAAATACCTTGCAGTATTCCAGAGGGACAAGCTTTCCATCTAATTAATAAAACTGGGAAGAATACCCAGGACACTGAACCATATCTTTCTTATTAGTGTTGGCTTCTACAAAGGAGAATCCCTGAATCTCAACACATTAGTAAATGTCATACTCCTGGGTTGCACAGAGACCTCTTGAAAAACTGCTGATTTGCTGTAGAATAAAATCACCATAGACTTTAGAAACAATTCATCTAGGGAATACCAAGTGTAGAAAATCAGTGTAAAACATGACATGCATTATAGCAGCTACAGATTTGTGCCACATTCGGTGAATCTTGAAAGAGAAAACATGCAATTATACCCCATTTCCCTTCCGTTTTTGGTCTGTACTTATGCTAATGAATTTCTGTATGTCAGAGTATGGTCTTGCTGCAGTTAGGTTTTCTAAAGACTGAACAAAAGCCCTCTTCTGCATGTTCTTTCAAAGAGATTCCTTAAAACACTTTATGCTGATGTGTAAGCTGCATGCAACTGCTTATTGCACATATATGTAATGCCAATTCCCTTTTCATCTGTAGTAATCCATACTTTGTCCCAGTATGTCCAAGCCAGTTCTTTCATGGCAGTTTGTGCTAAACCACAAATGAACAGCCTAACTTTGATCATCACACAATTTTTTGCTATACTTTATTAAAATGCAGCTGTAGTCTTACACTAAGCAATACTGATGTGCGTTCTCTGATAGACTGAAGGTTTACCAATGTAAATTAGAAACCACACAGCTCTTCTTTGGAAAAAAGAATGTAGGATGGCATATATGTGATTCCTCATATTATTTGCATTATTTTTGATATAGCATTCCAATTGGTATAACTCTGCTTCCAGAACGAATTAATATGACATCTTTGTATTTACTTCTTACTTGAAGTTTTTGCTCTGAAAAATGTTCCTGCTGGGTGCATTTGTATATATTTTTTTTTCATCCTGCTGATGTGAGTGATTGGGTGAGAGAATAAAAAGAGGGAATGCTGCAGAGCTCATCCATGATGCTAATTTAGTTAAATAAAAGTCAACTGGATGGGATGTGGAGGAGGTAGAAGATTTACCATGTTTTGTCCATACTTCAGCTAAGACATTCACTGAATCCTGATAAACTTTTACCACATAAGAAGGCAGATTAAAATGTGGTTCAGGAATCAGAGTCCAGTGATATCTGTGTATGTTGATATTTCTCAGATGGACTAATGTACTGTATATGCTTAAATTTTTGGTTTTGTGTGTACCCTGCAAGGAATAGATGAATTCACACAATGTTCAGTGAATATCCCCTATACATGTGATTTCATTAAAGCACATTAACAGCAAATATTGGTCCTTAGAAGACCATGCATAATTATCCCCAGCTTAAAAAAAATCCCGAATTACACATTCCCTTTCCTTTCTGCAGTAGCTTTTACAATACGCAGTTTACTTATTGCAAATGCATGCATCCACAGGCCTATGCAAACACATGCATCTGCCTTGCTGCTGTTACGTATATAATGCAAATTACCTGTGCTGTGGCTCTTCCCTATTTGTTAGTTATGTCTTTCTACAGCAGCAGCTCCAGAGTGAGAGCTCAGTTTCTGTGATTTTGAGATTTCTTTGCCTGGGGCACATCTCTCTAAGCTCTTCCGCTGTAAACTCTTATTGTAGCAGCAGGCTCCAAACACCTCTGAGGAAGGCAGCCCAGATTCTGAGACTTAAGTTTTAAGGAATGAAGCAACTGAATACTTATACTGAGCACTTACACTCTACTGCTTTCAGCGGTCATCAGCCTCAGGAAGAGACATAAACTGTACAGTGAGCAGAAGCTTCATGAAAACTTTTTCTAAATTCTTCAACTTAGAGATTATACTGAATAAGGAAGAAAAAGCCTTTGTCCTTCTTTTCCCTTTTAAGTTTCCTTGTCTTCTGATGCATTTCAGCCATGAACTTGAAATCAGCTTCACAACTAATCTTATGCTACTGGAAAGACTACTACTAGATGCAGTTTTAGAGCAAATGTTTTTGTACTCTTTCCTAAACTTTTTCAAAGTTGGCGAGGATGCTGCAGCTCTCCATCTCTGTTTCCCAGAGATCATTTAGTCAGTTTTGTCTCACTCTGGAGCGACAAACAATATGTATTTGGAAGGCCTTCTGACTTGTATTGGAGTGTATTGTTGAAGGTCACCCCTATAAAGTACCTGCTGGTGGTGCAGGTACCAAGATCATATTGAATTTTCTTGTTCCTTTATCTTACACTGAATTTTTAAAAGTATTTTCATTTTCAAACTGAACATAAAATAATATAGGACAACATTGCATAAAATTGTATTTCCCATTCTGCCTCCAGTGGAAGCCTGTCATCTGGCTTCACCTCCATGCATCTGCTCAGGATAATACATTTAGAAACTAAGAATGTTTTGCTTTTTTTGTCTCATAAGCAAAAGCCCTGGATTTGCTTTTAAGAGTAAGATTTTCAAATTTGTGTTGTATCTGGAGGAAGAGCTGATTTGTCTGTATAAAACCCCTTCATCAAAACTAACAGATGAATAAGGTGACACCTCACCTCCCATAGAAAAATGCATAGTCCTTAATCATATGTAATTTTTTTTTTTTTTTCTGGAGAAATGTGAAAGGGTTTTACATCTTCAGGAAGCCAAACAGATTTCAAACTGAATAAGGGTGGAAAAGAGCAAGAGAGAAAGAGGAAGGATTTCCTTTCTGCGAGCCGCCAGCTTTCCCAAGTGCCTCATCCTCTCCCCTCTGTCATCCTGAGGCAATGTGCCTGCATTTGTGTGTAGATTTATAGTTTATCTTTATCTATGGCTTCATCTGTAGGTAGCTATTATAGCCGCCTTGCCTGGATATTGTTTGGGCCTGATAGATCTGTCTGTAGTTCATCAAAGGGGAGCTGAGTGGCTAAAAGCCATTGGGTCCAGCTGAGGATGAAATACGAGCCATCAGCCTTGGTAATGGCTGTAAAATTTCATAATTACACGGCCTTTATTACATTGCATAATGATCCTGAAGCAGTATGGAACAATTAATTAAGATTTTCAACCGTGGCTCTTTCAGAAATTAAAAGGTGCTAGTGGCTGAGAAATGGGGAAGTGTCTTGTCCTAAAAGCATTAGGGATGCTTAAGAAGTACTTCCTGGGTACCTTTTTTTTTAAAAAAAAAAAAAAAAAAAAAAAAGAAGTAAAGAATAAAGATACGGAAAAGAAGATGAACTAGTTAGGCAGCTAATGTCACTGTGATGTTTTTGTACTTGACTCCTAATTCTTAATGTCAAACTTGATTCTAAAGCTCCCACAGTAGTAACTGCTGTAAAGCTGTTCCTCTTCTGTTCTCCAAAAATTTTCTTGTCTTTTTTTCCTGTGCTCTGTTCCAGGCATTTGTCACATTAATAGCAGCATATCAGAGTGTAGTGACCAAGGATTTCCTTGTAATGAACTTCTCTGTGTCTGAGGCCGTGGATATTCTCTGAAGGTCTCTAGAGTTTGACAAACATACCCAAAACAGGCATTTTTTGCAATTGTCTTTATAAATTTCTTCCATCCTTTTCTCCTTTGTAAATGCACCGAGTCAGGTGTAAGATAATATGATGTATTTTCCCTTATACCGATTTCTGACCTGATCAGAAATAGTTTCTTAAGTTGCCACAAAAGCATTGTGCAGGTTTCTGCTGCATGTAGTGCTAGAAGTGTTTGCATCTAAGTGATGGTAGCAGGAAGCAGGCGGGCACAGACCATGCCCCTCCTGTGACCAGCTCCTGGTTATCATTCCAAAGGCAGCTGGCAAGCTGTGATCCAAATGTGAGGTGTGCAGTCCACACTGTACTAGATCTGGTGAAACTGATGGAAAATAGCCCCACCATTGCCTGTGTACTATCCACAGTTTCTGGTCCGGCAGGAAGGAGTCTCCTTTTCACTGCCTACCATTAGTTGCCCTTTTCTTCCCCTCAAACTCTTCTGGTTCATACGAACTCTTTGTCTAACTCTTAGACAGAACGAGTGTTGCGTTTTAGTGTTTTTAAATTGACCGGTTATCATGTAAGGTCCTATCAGTCTAAATATTTTATGAGAAGCTAAGGTTTCCCCTGGGCACCTCTAATAATGAACTTTCGGCAGGAAATTTAGAAAGGATTATGTGTTTCAAGGAGGAGCTGGCTGCTCGAAGTAAATTCTCTTGTTGAGTCATTTATTCCCTTAATAGGAATTTTCTGATCTGCTGTCATTCTTGTTCACACACTGGGTGTCACTGCCTCTAAAACACTTGTCATTCTTTAATGGAAACAAAATAGTCATTGCAGTCAGAGCCGCAATGTCATTCCACTACCCCTTGCTGCGTCGGCAATAGTGAAAATGACAGAGCGGCTCTCAGTAGGGGTAATTAAAATGTAAATATTGATATTTTATTATTTGAAATTACTTTCCAGTGCGGCATTTAATATCTCTCCATCTGTGCGGCTCTGTTTAGCGGTCACTTTAGTGCAGCTCTGGGATGCCAAGCAGCGGCTTGATCCCCGTTATGTCAAAATGCTTGTTGCTGCTTAATTTTGATATCTAATTAAGTGGAAAAGTACAGTCCACACTGTAATCCATGGCATCTTAACCAGCTGCTTGGGTATATTTAGAATTAATCTCCACTATGGAATCATCCTAATGTATGCAATTAAGTGTCTGCCGATGGCTAATTAGGTGTATTAGAATCAGGCAGCTTCCTTTTTTTTTCTTATTCTCCTTCTCCCTCTCTCTTTTTTTTTTTTTTAAATTTTGTTTGTGTGTGTGTGTGTGTGTGTGTGGACTGCTGTAGACTTAAGGTATATCCTCCAGAGATGATCTTAATGATACATATTTCACATTCACGTGGGAGAATGAACACATGTTTGTCTGTGACTTGTACCCAAAAGGAGGGAGAACAGAACATCACTGGGATTTTTTTACATCTGCAGCACATCAAGAAAATCAACTAACCAATAGAAATGTTTTTAAAAATTTGGAAGAAGAAGGAAGGTGTTCTGAAGTGTCGTTTCTTGCTTGAGAGCAAAAAGATACATCTACCAGAAATCTTCCCACCTGAGGTTTTTGCTTTGGCTGCAGGGATTTTATGCAGCTCGGCACATGGAGGGTTAACATGTAGATGTTGGTTGGGTGGCAGGCAGGGATGCCTCTGTGCTGATACATTCAGTGTGTGGTTTGTGTTATTGAGGTGATTCAAGAGTTCCTGGGAGCCTGGCTCTGCCTGAGGAAGGCAAAAGGGATTGCTGCCCTCCCAGCCAGCAAACAGCAAGAAGTCTGTCCTTTCGGTGGGAAAGAAAAGATAAGGGATAATCAAATACACTTGGGTTTGAAGCCTTGAATGTACTCAAGAACATGCGTCCACAAAAGACTGAAGGAGTTTTGTATGAAGCCAATATTTATGTTGAGAATATGGTTGGTCTTTTTTGATGTAGACTTACTGAAAAAAGCCCATCAGGGTCATAAGTGTAATCTTGGTCTGTTTTATCCTATGCAAATGCATGAGTACACAAGTGGTTCCTCGGAATATACCAGACATCTTAAAAAGCAAATTTGCTTTTAAGAACTGAAAGAGTTAACTTTAAATAAGCAGACCAAAGCATGTATGTAGTGCGTTAGAAAGATCATCCTCCGGAATCTGCAAGTTGACAGTGCTGTCTTTAGGGAGACCTCCAGCTACTTTGGGCCAGATCAGGCTGCTACGCTGAATTTAGAACTTCTTAATGGTCCATATCTTAGAATTTAAAAAGTCACTACAGAGAAGTAAAGCATAAGGATTTCCATGTGCCAAGTGTCCAACATACAGGAGCAGAAAAGAACAGTTTATGATTAATCAGGTATTTTCCTCTATTCTCAGAGCATCTGTTGACTATCAAAATAGAAGTGTTTGGCTTGTTTCCTGTTTAATATAACACTGGTGTGAATTTGGAGTAATACTATTTAAAATTGTGGAAGTGAAAGCTCAAGTGGTAAAACTAGCCCAAAGGAAAAATCAGATATTAATCTGTTTAAATCCGTTGCCTTATATTTTCCTTTATCTCAGTGAATTCTGGAATAATAAGGTATGAAATGAAAATTAATGGAAATAGAGTGCACAATATTTCAAACCATCTGTTTCCAGAAATGCCATTAGGAAGTATCCCATACATGGAGGTCTCACCAAATCTGTCCTGAAGCAAGGTTTCTCTCCACGTTTTTTCATCATTAATGTTTCTCTGCAGAGTATTAGCAACTGAAAGTGCTTCTGTGAAGCCAGAGACAGTCTTAATTAGTGACATTTTGCAGCTCATGACTATTACTATTGCTAAAGAAGAAGCTCACGAGATCTTATGCTGTAACTAGAAATAAGAAATTTTAAAGTAGCTGCCTAGAAATATTTGTCTGGTTGGAGAAAAGTATTCCTGGTACAAATCTATTGGAAGTACAGGGAGTTACATCTCACTGTGTGCATTCTACTTGTATAGAAGTGACAAGCTGGAGTTGTTCCTGCTTAGTGTTACCGTGTAAGGTTTTGCAGGTGAAAAGAAAAATAGTTCTAACTGGTATTTAAATTACATTAACACCTTTTCCTATAGCTGGAGAGAAAGGTTGCACTAAGCAAGCAGCATCATCACTGCTGTAAATGTCTAATTTGCTGCTTTTAAATTGCTGTGAACTTCACTTACTTACTCTTGCTGAATGAATCCAGTGTTGCAAATACTTCTGACAAGTGAATATTTGCTTAGTGAGAATCCATTGTTCTTAATGGATTGAGAGAGCTGTGTGTTGTGAATGAACTTTTGTTGCTGCGCCGTCTCTCCTCTGTATTTTCAGGGAGACGAAAGCAGTATCACAATAAAAGGCCTGGGCTTATGCTCTGTGGGGCATTTCCCTTTACACTGATAGGGAAGGAACTTTGTTCAAGGCCAGAAGAACACACTGTCTGAAAACAACACTAGGAAAATGGGGTGGTTTTGCTTGTCCTCTGTGCAGAAAGTTGTTGAGTGGGATGAGTTCCTAACCATAACTTGAGCTGTGGCAGATCCAGTAAGAAGCTTGGAAGCTGTAGCCAACAAATGATGTGAGTGAAACCTTAGGCTGTACTTAATGCTTGCGTATGTGCTTTGGTACTATCTGTGACTTCCAAGTTTGGGCTTTCGTTTCATGATCTGACACCTTTCACATGAAAATTCCCTCTTGTGCTTACTTCTCAGTTTGCTGAGGCATCCCATGCAATTATTAGCCCTTTGACTAGGGACTCCATGAACAAATGGGTATGAAAAAAAGAAGGAAAAATAAAAAAAAAGCTAAATGAAATAACAGGTCCACTCAAGCATAATGAGGTGTTTCTATTTTAGTTCCAGCTTTCACCAAGAACCAAACTTCATCCATTATCTGTGAAATTTGTTGGATGATTTGTCAGAACTTGCCCCTTTGGCTTGATAGTTTTTCTAACAGCTAAATATATGCAAGTCTTGTTGTATATTTTTATAATACTGAGTATTCTGAAATACAGTGAAATCAGTCTTCTGTTGAATGTATATAATAAAAAGGTACTCTTAATTGAGAGCTATGCGCTCTAAAGAGTGGAGCATCCTGGCCTTGAAAGGCAGTGGGATTCCTTCAGATTCACTCCTATGCTGTCAGGAAGAAAGCATTTGGCCTGCTGCTTATCATTTGAGTGTGAGGCCACACATTCTGTCTGTAAAGTGTTCTGTGTTTTAAAAAAGAGTTTCCAATATCCATTCGTTCTCTTGGCAGTGGTGGCTTGACATCATTTTTGAAGTAAGGAAATTGCAGTGGAAACATCAGCACCCTTAAAACATTTAGAAGGAAGTCAATCTATCAAAATTAAGTGTAAATAATTTGAAAATCCCACTCTGATATTTCAACTGTGGAAATATATTGAATCTGCAACACACTAGTGAACATGTCATTTTCAAGCGCAGCTTTAATTATAGAAAATGTAAATGAAGATACTTGAAGTACAAACCAGGGCAAGCCAGAGGAATATTCTGCTCTTAAAAGTAACAAAGACAAAACCAACTGGTGAAGTAAATGTGAGGTGATTATCAGAAAGCTCAAGGAGCTCCCAGATTTGCCAGCAATTTCATTCCTGGCCTGATCAAATATTATGATTTCTGAGCACATAACAGCAAGGAAGCAAAGTTCATTCCCTGCAAAGTGAAACTGCCAGGACTCGAGCCAGAGCAGCCCAGTACAGGCATCGCATCAAATGCTCAGGGCTGCAGACGATGGCAGGGCTGAGTCCAGCCGCAGAAATAAGTAGCTCTCGCAGCGCTGCGTGTGAGCTGCTCATCTTGCTGTGGCACTTGACCATCTGCAGCTGCTTCGCTGCAGCCCCCAGTGAGTTCATGTCCATGAAGTCCATCTTAATGAAGTGGAGGAAAGGGTCTTCAGGAATATAAAAGATTTCCCTGCTTAGCATGGAGCTGAGAGCAATGTGAAAAGAGAGCAAGCGGTGCAAGGTAGCGGCAAAGCCCTGTGGCTCCTGCAGCCCCACTCAACAGCACCACGTTGCGCTGCTCCTTGCCGTGTTGTTTCCCCAATAAACATGCCAGGGCCCTTCTACCTCTTTATTTCTGCTTCCTTGGAGCTCTGGGCTTGCTGGTATGTGAAAGGAGAAACGTAAGCATATGTTCAGTTGCTCAATCAACCTTTTCTCGATGCACATTCAGTGATCTCAGCAAGTCATTACGGCATAATTACAATTTGAGTGTGATATGCTGTTTGTAGAAAAGTATCTATTTTTAGCTGAAGGAATGCTACAGTCCCTGAAAAGGAAGAGAAAAAAAGAAAAAAAAAAAAGGAAGGGAGAAAATCCGTAACCAGCAAATCAATGCTATTGTTAACTGATATTATGAGACACCCTGTAGATTTACAATGCTTGCATGCAGCCACATAAATCCGTGCTGAAAAGAATGCCTACCAGGGGTTAAATTCATGTGCCTGCACTGCAGCCTATTTCTGTCAACACTCAGCTCAGGAAATAAACATTTATGCTTTCTGAAATGAAAGTGTATTTTTGAAGACTAGCCGTCAGATATTTTTTGCCCTTCACACTTTCAAATGCTTAGCCTTTTTTGTAAGTTGACTGCAAAGTGCATCAGTTTGCTAGGCAAAAAAGGAAAAAAAAACCCTTGACAAGTGCCCATGGCATCATTGTCAAGCACAAGAGTTTCTGGTAGGAGATGGCAGGAGGGTTGGCACAAAACATGCTTCCTTCAAGCTTATTACCTCAGGGGTACCTGACTCCTGAGAAGCCTTTCAATCCTTCCAGATGACGTTATTCCCGGCTGTCATCTGCTTTCTCTGGAGTGCTGCTGCAGCCGAGCACTGCTGAGCTGCGGTCAGGGCACGGGGCCTTCCCACCAGCACAGCCTGCCAGACGCAACATGGCGGCGGCACGGAGGGAGGTGGGAATTATCACCATGTGCTGCATGAGGAGGGCACCGAGGTGCAGTGTTGTTTTTTAAACAGCTCCTGTGCAGGTCTGCACTTAAAACTCTTTCCTGGGAAGGCTCTTGAGGGTAAGGAGGCAGAGCAGGTCTGACAAAGTTCCAGACCCTGCCATGGGCAGTAGTGCGGGGCTGTGCTGGAAAGGCTGGTGCTGTAGGTTGGGAGTGCATTTGTGCATGAGCTGGAAACATCTTTTCGGATAGTCACAATGCAGAATAGGAAATGTCTACTTATTGTGGAATAGAATTTGTTATAGGGGATCCCTATAGTGAGAGCTTGAGAATCAAAGCTAAGTTTGTCATGGAATACACACAGCCTTCACAAAACATTTCAGAATGAATCCCTGTATGTAAATATCAGCTCTGTGATCTGTTCTGCTAACTGTGACTTGCTGAGCACCTATTAAACAGGTACTGGTGGGATGCAGGACAACTGCTTGATACTGTCACATATTCCAAAAAATCAGGTAGATTACAATATGGTACAGTTTTATATTCCCACAAGGGGCCCCTTTAAAAGTTAAAACATGCTTTCACTGAGCGGGCTTTCAAGGGGAAGTTACTTCAATCAGGGAGAAAATAATCATGTTTGTTTGATTTATTATTGGAGAGTAGAACAGTGTGGTTTATATCTAAGAGTTTTCCTTGTAAAAAAGTCGGTTGATTTTTTGTGTGTCATATAAAAACAATTAGTATATTTACTGTAGCTGAGAGCAGATTTTTCAAGAGTGCAGAACAATAAATTATATACAAAATCCTATTTTCCCCCCTCACAGGACATATGTAATTTCCTTTTGCAGTAACACGATAAATGTTATTGAAACATAGCAGTATTTGTTAAAAAAAAAAAAAAAAAAGTACTAAAATAGACAAGTAAATAAAAGGAGAAGGTTGGGAGTGTTCCAGGAAAAAAAAAATAGAGTAGAAAGAAATTGCAAGTTAAACTTTTTTTTAATCAAATCTGATTTTATTGCTTCTTGCTTAATTAAACTCCTCGAAAGACTGTGAAACATTGTTATACCTGAAAAATTGTTAATTTGTAAATCACAGGGACAAAAGGGCTCCACTGCAACTTTAAAGTTTCTATGCACGTAAATGTCAATAGAGTGCCTTCTCCATCATCAGCACTAAATTCACATTGATGCCTCTTTTCTTCTCTGTATTGATCCTTCCATGAGAACGTAGATTTGTATCTGTTAATTAATGCGTCCTGAAACAGCGTTTGTATTAATCAGGCAGATAAGAAAAATTGGATGCCTGCACCCTCATGACAACCGTAAAAGTGCTGGCCCTGATAAAATCGTGGATGGACCTCAATAAAAAAGTTCCTCCTTCCACTCAATAAACTAATCATCCTGCTTTTAATTATTCGGCAGAAAGATGTGTGGAGATTGGAGAATGTGTAAATCTATTTACTAACAGCAGTGTCTGGGAGGGAGAATAGGGCTGTCACAGGACGGTGCTGCAGGCTATGGTCTCTGTCCATCTGCTGCTGCAGAAAAACTGGTTCTTGAAAGACGGGAAGGAACAGAAGCGTTGAAGCTAATTGAAATCACGAATTCTTCCCTATAACCTCTCAAACGATTATTTCTTCTCCATTTCTCTCTTATTTATTTTAATCACAGATGTGTTATTTTCCGTTGTCACCTCCTCGAGGGTTTTCTGGCAGTGTTGGCTCGGGTTTTGTTGGTTTTATTTTGAAGGCAGAGAGCTACACTACAGTTCTATCATGAGACTCAAAAGACAGTATGAGAAAATGAAAACAAATAAGGGGGAGGAAAAAGAGAGAGCAAGCATGCAGCCAGTTTTATATTTCATTTTTTTATGGATGCCTGGTGGTTTGGATGTGGTGTTGTCTTTTTTTATTGTATTACTTTTGTTGCTTATTGCCTATAGAGAAAATCTTGTTTGGAATAGATGCCTTGCAGATTTGCTAGTTTATGATCTATTCCTGCTTGACTATAACTCTTGACTTTCAAAACAGAAAAATGCATTTAAGTGTAATCTAATGGCAAAAAGAATGTTCTTGCAGCAGGAACCCTGTCAGAGAACATGTAAGCAGCTCCATAAACAACTAAATGAAAGCCTCAGACATGCCTTAAGACCCTTTAAGAAAGGCTTGACTAATCCCCTTTGATGATTTTATTAAGTACTCGTGGTTGCTGGTGCCAACTGGCAAACTGCTGCAGCTCACCAACAGGCCAGGAAATCACATCCTCTCCCCTCTTGTTCCATAGCTCCTAATGTGATTGGGATATTAGCAGTTTGATATCAGAAATTAACAGGTACTGTAAACAAGAGGCTGAAAAGGTAAAGCAGTAAAGATGTTTGCCCCCCATGATCCTATTAGGAAAGACAGCAGGGGAAAAAAGAAAAAAGAAAAAAGAAAAAAAGGAAAGCAAAAGTTAAATTCATTAAGAGGCATTTATTAAATTTTTGCATGTCCTCAGAAAGGTGACAGTGTGACTGCTGTTCAGTTGGCACCGTAATGTGGCATTCTGTTCCTTCAAAAAGTGCAGCAGAGGCAGGAGCTGTTGGAGAAGGAATTAGCATCTTTTCTGAGGAGTGAGTTACTTGTCTTTCCCCTGAGGTTAAAGTTCAAAGAGAAATTTCCTCTTTGTGCTTATCACTTTAATTCTATTAAAACACCAAATCTTCCCTTTCTATTTTTTTTTCCCCTCCTAAATTATCCTTCTTGGACTGTGGTACAGATGAACAGGGGCAGGAAATCCCAATTCCACAGCACTGGGATTTTAGAACTGAGCATGAGTATTTCAGGGCAAAGAAGACATGGTACAAATCCTAGACTGTCACTGTAATGCTCCCCAAATTAACACAGTTCTTACAGAAGGATTCTACAAAATCCTACTTGTTTACAACTCTGTGTGTTGATTAGAAAATACTAGGTATTGCATTGATTCACTTTACTGTAATAAAGTGAGGAAGACAGACACAAAATCAGAAGGGAAAATAATAAATGTATGTTTTATGACAGTGCCTTTAAAAATAAGTAGAAGAGCAGATTTATGGCAAATCCAAACATGTCTAATACTTTTTCTTGTGTTTTGTTTTGGTTTTTTTTTTCCTATTCAGGATTCTCTACTTTGTCTCTAGCTGACCAGATGAGCCTTCTGCAGAGTGCTTGGATGGAGATTTTGATTCTCGGTGTTGTATACCGGTCACTTTCTTTTGAGGATGAGCTCGTTTATGCTGAAGACTATATTATGGATGAAGACCAGTCCAAATTGGCAGGCCTTCTTGACCTTAACAATGCCATACTGCAACTGGTAAAGAAATATAAGAGCATGAAGCTGGAGAAAGAAGAGTTTGTCACCCTCAAAGCTATAGCACTTGCTAATTCAGGTTGGCAGAGTGGCACAATGGTTGCTACATTTTTAATATGTTACTTTTCTTTTCTCCACAGTACTTTCTGCATGCTTGTTTTAAATACAGGTTTAGAATAAGAAGTTGCTAATCAGCCCTTAGTCTAACAGGCAACAAACAAAGCAGTTCAAACTAAGAGGAGCTTTCTGGTCCTAAGTAATCGGGGAATACGTTCCTAAGGGAGTGGAGAGTAATGCACTGTGATTTGGAGAGTATTTTACAGGCAAAGATCCTTACAAATGAATATGGATGCTCTTCTCCTAAATCCATTCCATAATCCAGATGAGTCTAATCATCGTAGTTAAAATGAACAGAAAGGATACATGAGGATATGCTATATCCATTCTCTTTAAATGCAGCTACTGATTTATAAGATAGAGTGAATTCAGGGTATGGGAGGGGGGAGGAATTTCTTTATTAATCTCACGGGGACCCCACCTTACCTTTTGGATCCTCAGTAATCTTCTCCAAAGATTACTGTTACCTGTGCAGAAAGAGTTAAAAATCTCAGAAAGATTTTTTTTTCCTGCATTTGAATTTAAAAGTGCTGAAGCAGTGAATACTGCCAGATAAGTAAAAATCGTTTTTGCTTTGTTGTTTTTCCTTTTGTGTCTCCTTAATGCTTTATTGTGGTCTTAAGTCCCTTTTAGCATTTGCATAAAGTTCACGATAGATCCCTCTTTAATGACGTGCCGATCATTAGATACCTGTGTGTCAATAACATGCTCTGATGCTATGTTCCATTGACAGTCACACCGTGCCCCTCCATCTGCTTTTGTTTTGACCCTATCTTTGAACTTTATCTTGGTTGCTGGCCAGTAGTTTTCCCTTTAATTACAAGAAGGAAACTGTCAATAAAATCTGTTAAATGGGATGCAATGAGTGGCTTGAATGGGCGGACGGCTATTTGTTCAAATTCTGCAGCATTCAAGGTATTGACAGTTTGTTTTCTGGGGCCATATGTGACGATCAATCTCAGGCTGGGCTCAGCCGCGCTGAAAAATGAAAAACCAGATTGCTTTTGCTTACTTGTGGATGACGACTTGTGATTTGGCGCGGTCCTAGTGAGATGAGACCTTCTGCCCAAATTGCCCCCCTGAGAGCCAGGACGCGTGACTGTTTTTAGAAATAATTTTTTAATTGATTTTGTAATTAACAGTTCATCTACAATATTGATGCATGAATCCTCAGATTGATAGGAGGGAAATTGTTTTCAACAATGAAGTTGTACTTTCCTATTTGTCTTTGTAATGTGATTTAGCACTCTGCATTTTTAATTGGAAATATAATTCAAAAACATGCAAAGCCAAAATGCTTATTAGTTTCTTTGTATTCTCCACCCCACTAACTCTGTCCCTGGTTTTAGAATATTATTTTATTTTCGGAAGAGAAAAAAATCTGAAATGTCCCTCAAAGCTCCAAGCTGTTTTGTAATTGAGGATTTATTTAAAATTTTTGACCACTGTAATTGTACATGTGAGAACAGTTTGCAGCTACAGGAAGGTAGTCCTAGATTGTTCATCTAATGGAGCAGAGCAATAAAGTTATCCGGAATTAGGAGTCCAAATTGGAGGCTTATTTATTTTTTTTTCTAATTTTTAAATTGGTCTATTTGATTTAGAAGTATTTCTGCATCTTACTTGATAAAGAGGAAAGGAGCTAGAATGTAGGAATCCAGTGTTAAATACCACTCACAGTCTTTTTTTTCTTTTTTTCCTCAAGAGGCATGCAGTGTTTAAGAAATAATAAAATACACTGCTGCCAAAAAAAGTTTATTCATGCATTGTGCATGGAGTGTGTTAAAATAATCCATAGCTTCATTAACTTCCCTGGGAATTACAACCAGGATAATGTCAGAGAGAAATACCATTTCGTGTACTAGAATTCAGGGCACATTTAAGGGAAAACATTTCCTTCCCTCATTTGCAAAGGACTAAAATTGCCATTTTAAAATGAAACTATTGCATGGAGGAGTTACAAAACAAACCAGGCGTTTGACTTCCCTCTCAACAGAGCGCTCTGATGGCTGGCATTAAATAGTGCAGGTCCAGGTTGTACATGCGGCAGATATCAAACTTGTGTCAACTATAGCTGCACCGACCTGTGGAGGTAAGACAGCACCTGCAGAGTATCAAGCCCCCAGTGTTTTAATTATGAATACTGCTAAAATTAAAGTAAGAAAGCAAAATTGAAGTTTTTGTCTTTTTTATAGACAAAACCAGACATAGCTTATTTGTACATAACTGAGGAGTTGGTTAATGGAATTGCAGCCATACCTGAAAAAAGGAAGTAAAATGCCATTGTAAAATCAATCAGTTAGCAATTCATGTTTTGAAGTATTTTGCTGTTGCATCGACTTTCTTCAAGAACTACAGCTATTTATTTTTCTGGTTTAAAATAGAGCAACATTTCTATAGCTGTAGAGAGCATGGATGAAGTAGAATAAGAAATCCCAGGCATTTTGGCCACATCCATGTTGTCTGCTAGGATTCCCAGGTTAACTCTGCTGTAAATAGTAGACAAAGCTGGTTTTATGGCTCTGCATCTGTGTTGGTGATTTATGACACAGTGTTGTGCTGTTTTCATTGCTGGTATAGAGAAACAGAAAAAGAAATTGTAGATTGTCTTAATATTGATTGTATTTTGTATAAATAGGTACCACAGGCTTTGCTTTGGCCAGCATATCTGTTACCCCGACCATGAGAACACCCCAAGTGCTGCCTTTTCTGTTGGCCCATGGAATCTCTTCCTGTGGTATTCAAACTGAGAGAGGTCCCTCATACCACAGGGCCATCCTCATCCCAGCCTCTCCCTTCTTTCTTTCCCTGTCCTCCATGCACAGGAGCAGGTTAGCCCCTCGGCTGCCCAAATGCTGTGATCTGGCACTGCCAAGCACTTTGTTTACCCACGCAGAAAATCAGCTTTGAATGGTTTCCAAAACATGCATGTACCAATTACTTCCCTGCGTGTAGGGGAAGGTGAACTATTTACAAAATACATTCAGGTGAACACAAGTGCATGCATGCACACTCTGGCATGTAAAAGGTGACCTCCTCATCTTTTTGTGTTAGAAAATACTTCCATGTATTGATTAGGAAATACTAAACAGGGAGTTGCAGGTGAGCAGATTTTTGAAATTGCCTCATCAGTGAGGACAAAATTGTGCCTTCAGGCCAAAATGTTGCAGAAGAGCTCAGGAGTCAGAACTCAGAGCAGATTTTTAAGAGAAGCTCAATTCCCATCTAAGACCTAAAAATAAGTAACTAACGTGTCAAAATACATTAGCACATTATAAAATGTTATCTGTGTGTATCTGCCTAATAGAGTGCTGGCATCTTGAAAAATCTGACCCAAATGTGGATGCTAGGCACTTTAGAAGTATAACCCTATGCACTGTTGAAAATTTAATCTTAAGCATTAATACTGGCTGTCTCGCCTGTGCCACCAGAAGGAGAAAAGGGCCTCCACTTGCCATCGCAATTTCAGGTCTCTCTTATTAACTGTCTCTTAAAAAAAAACAAAGACACAACCCTTTCAGTGCCAAAAGAGCAAGAATCAAGAAGCATCTTGTGCATGGTAACAGCATGAAGTGCAGAGCAACACTGATGCCAAGTTGCACAGTGATCTGTCTTGGTAGAAGATGTAGTTCTTACCTACAGCTCATTTCACTTTTCAGCCAACAAAACACTGTACTCAGAGCTGGGCTATTGGACTTAAATAATACTATTATACTAAAAATTAATTGCTAGAGCCCCATAAATCACTTATTCCATAGGATTTCATTGTTATTCCCAGTGTAGAGTGCGGCTTATTGTATGTCACAAAATACTATATTTATTTTCTAACAATGCCATTTTTTAAATTTTATTTAGCCATTCTTGTGTATCTGTCAGTGTTAGATTTCATGATTAACACATATCTATGATGAATAGACGTATAAAAATATATATACATGAGCGTTTCATTGGTGTATTACAAATGTTTATTTTACCAACTGGAAATAGCAACTCCTTCATATAATTAACTCCTTCATCTAATTAACTCCTTCATCTAATTTCATATAAAGAGCAGAGAAAAAAAGATTGAGAAAAGGAAATCGTCAGGACAATCAGAGTTTTCCTGCTGCATGTACACAGCTTCTTCCTCATGGCCCATTTTCGTTTAATCACATAGGTGGCACCTGCAATGCTTAGAGGAAGTAAATAACCATTCCCAACTATGATGTGTTTTGGGTCGGTTGTTGTTCACCAACTGCCACAGCAGATAGGTGCTGGTAGTTACCCTCTTTTTCCACAGCAGTATACCAATGGCTCTCAGTGGTAATATGGCAATTACTGCTGTCTTGTAGCGAATAAAAAGGATTTTGATGCAATCATTCAACATTCTCTCTTAGTTGGTGTCTTATCCCACAATTCTATCATCCAAATACTCCTTTCCAGAGTTTTAATAGCCTTACTGAGTACGTATTCTAACCAGTTGTTGGTGTGCAATTTGTTCTATGTTGCAGAAATATTATTTTGTTTAGTGCCCTCACTACCTATCCTAGTGGAAAGTTAACAATTTCAGGAATTAAAAAAAAGGGTCATTTACTGCGTTTTAACTTCAGCCTATGCTTTCAGTTCACCACTGATCCAGTCAGGCCCTGAAATAAGCAGGCATGTTCTGTGAAGTCATTTCTTTTCTCACTCCTGCTTAGTTTCCTGCTGTGTTTTAGAAACTTATGTGAAACTTCAGGTTCCATACCTCTCCTTAAAAGCCAACCAAACCAGAGCTATTCAGACAAAGATGCTGTTCACCAAAACAAACCATACGAGCCTCTGTTTCACTTCTTTGGCTTCTACTGCCTCTAATCTGTATTGACAAGGAATTCATAGTTTATACCTCTTTAATTTCCAACGTATATTTCAATTGAAATGTTTGTTTCCAGTGGAATAATCAAGGTATCAGATGATTCCTACCATACCCTTTTGCAAGAGAAAATACTGTGTTTGTGTACTTGTCTCTTAGCCTCACCATGCAGCTCCCGGCAGATAGTTCTGTTCAGGAAAGACAGATAGACAGATGATAGGCAAATTCAGTTCCAGGCTAGAAAAGGCTGGGAATTCTTGTTGGGTGAGGTTTGATTTGCTCATATGACTCTGTTGTCTTTCTCCTAAAATGGATAAGCACTTAACAGAAATGCAAGTTTTCCTGTATAGAGACATTTCAGCAGGACATGACAGAGCTCTGTAATTCTGAAAGCAGCTCCCCAGTGTGAATACTGCGGCAATTTTTGTGCTTTTTTGTTTGTTTCTTTGTTTTTTTTGTTTGTTTGTTTGTTTTTTTAATTGGCAACGTCATCCAATAAATAATTTTCTTTTATTTGAGACATAAGCCAGATTAGGATTTTGTTCTTAGGTGAAGTCAAAACCGTAGCGTACTATTCTCACTCTTCATCTCATCCAGTTCTTTCAGGAACCTGCAGCTCCCTGACCTGATTTACCAGTTCTTAGTTTATGAGCCACCCCTCTGCAGCACAATGATTGCTGTCTCTCAAGTGCCTTGCCCTGCTCGTTGCTTTTTGCCCCTCTGATGTGCTCTATCAGCATCTTAATGTATTTGTTCACTGCTGCACACTCCCTGCTGCTTGATTCACTATAATAATTTCTTGCTTGATGCTACCAGAGTTTTCTGATGTGAAGAAATACTTCATTTCAGACCCCTGGGTTTCCTCTGCTTTCTCCTCAGTGATGCTACATACACACTGCAAACATACCAGCCACTCTTTCCTGAGCAGCACCTTGTATCAGCTTGTCTTGTGCCTGATGAGCAATTCTAGTGTCACCAGTCAGAGACACTTCTTTTTCAGAGCATTTAAGATCAAATCCTGCTTGCTTTCAAATGACAGTACTTTCAAACTGCCCTGTTTAATTTCATTCTTTATATAGGCACTGATTTTTAGATGTCTTAGATCTACCTATAGGTTTTCTTTGGATATTAGAATGTAACTGGAAATTATCCAGAATGTCTATGGTGCCAATTAAAAAAAAAAAAAAAAAGAAAAAAAAAGTACAATTTCTGGGGGTTTTCTTGGTATAGGAAGAACATTCAAAATCTTTGTACCTAGCTTAAAATCCAATTTCACATTGTCTTTGTAATTATTTCTTTACTTCTGGACTGTCACACAGAGTCTGTGTTTCCCTAAATTACTGTGGTGCTTGTTGACATTGCCCTCTCTTACTGGTGTGGATTGGGCTTATCAGCAATAAGCTAACCTGCTCTGAATTCACTTCAGTGTCTGCCAGACTGTAGTTACTGCAAAGATTTTTCTTTTATTTTTCCTCTTCTTTTCCCCTTGGCTAGTTCAGCATTTTCAACCATTTTCTTTATTTTCAAAGGCTTACGCCTGAGGGATTAAGATCTACATTCGTTTAATATCGGGAATAAAGTGGAAGTTAGAAACTGCAAGGCTAAAACTTGAAGAAGGATCTTTGTAGAGATTAATATTTTCCTGAGCAATCTGCGAGCTGAATCATGGTCTAATTAAATAGCCCAGATTTAGTGAGTTTGCACTTAAACATTAGCATCCCCTAGAATGTGCAAAGCTGAAATGAGTTTGAATTTTTTCTGTAAATGGGAAGTTAAATTATCATAGTAATTTCATTAAATCATTTTTTAATCTTTCGAGTCAAATCACAACTTTAAGAGAATAATTTGGAGCTGTAGTCACTGTTTGTAAGTGCCTATCTCCCCTCTGGCTTTCTTACCTCATTTCCTGTTCCACTTGCAGATCGTTTCCCAGTTTCATACAGAATCAGCCCAATTTCCTACTGAGCTAAAAGTGAACATCTCTAGTCAGGTCTCTCTGTGCGGTATGGCATAGAAAATTCTGCAAGAAGAGTCAGCCTCTGACCTGCCAAGAGTTTGTTACTGCTAAAATGCTTCTATCTGGTTCCCCGGCTGCATTGTGGGTTAGAGGAGAGGAGGAGGAGATGTGTCACTGCTGCATGAAGTGTGCATGGTGCCTGGGAAATGACTTGGAGCAGCACGTCATGTCTGTGCTATGTTCCACAGCTGTGAATATCTGAGGGCTTGGTAGAGTCAGGCAGTGGAGGCCATTTGTTTGGAGTTTGCATTCCAAATTAAGTGTGGTGGTTGGACATTGTGCTTGAGACATCGGTTACGTTTGTCTGTGTGCGTTAACATCCCTGTATTGATTACATCCTGTTTGTAGGGTGCAGAATTCAGAGATTTTCTCTTATTGACACAATTATTTAATAGGATCACCATATTAGAAATCTATCAAAAACATATGGATTTGATGAATGGACTCACATTAATTAGAACTAAATTTTGCTAGAGATACCATTTCCCTGGCATCATTTTTAGAATGTCTTGGCCTTCTTTTTCCCTAGAATAGGGATTATTGAGTCTGCTTTTGTCACAGTGCACCTCGATGTGCAGTATTGCATCCCTGCAGCGCGTGTCTCCCTGTACGCTTCCTAGAGCGTGTATCCGCTAAGACTCAGAATTATTAAACATGTGAAATTCCCATAGGACTCCATTATGTGTAATTAACAGATAAACTGTCATCAGAATCAATAAAACGTGCTAAATGATCCAAACTTGTATATAATTAAGTGTCTGTTTTAGAGCAGGAGCTGTAACTTTTTTTTTTTTCTATTCAATTTGCACATTTGTTTTGACAATAGAAGCTGGAACATTTTGGTTAACCTGTTACTTACTGGTTTGTATTTTAGTTTCATATGTTTCTACATAAAAAAGCAAAGCATTTACTATGGGGCCTTATTACCTGGGGAAGTAGTTGTGTGTAAGCTTTCAGGAGATGAATCGTAGATACACCTTCATGCTCAGAATGTAATTTAAGTATGTGAAGCATATAGAAAATTTGTTGCTGTTATCATCAGCAGGGGGAAAACATGAGGCAAATCAAAATACTTATCCAGCACATCACTTAATGCACGAGATGGAAACAGTGATGGAAGTGGGTTCTTCCCTGTCCAACTTTCCAGCCATTATTATTCCAGCTTTATTTCAAAAAAAACCCACCCTGAAACAAACCAAAAAACCCCACAAGATACCAAGAAAGCCCTCTACTAAACAGATTTCCAAGAAGATGCTGTGGCAGTAGAATGGATTCATTGTCCCTGTCCCACCCGACGTTGCACTCACAGTGTCACATACCTAGGGACTTGCACCCCCTCAGAAGTCCCATTTTCATGTGATACTCTATTTGCTCTGTAAGTCTGCAGGTCATCCAAAT
>JAOWBP010050584.1:0-18814 GCA_028571105.1 Tragopan temminckii
AGGCTCTTCAAAAACCTGTATCTTGGTCCTTCACACAGAAATTCATTATTTTATTTGTCAGTGAGCGTGTAATATACTGCAGATCTATAGCAAGGGGCTTTTGACTCAAAAAGAGTTCCTATGGCAACACAGCTTGAGACCAGTACCAAGAACTGTGGGCTTTTTCCTGAAAAGTGAAATGATTAACTTTTGTTTACTTTTTGGTTTATGATATCCTAAAAATACTTCAAACTTCAGTGCCTCTATTTGTAGTTCTCTCTTTCATTACAAGGGATTTTCTTTAGCAGCTAACTATTCTGGACCAGGGCCCTTCTCCTTCATCTGATGTCAAAGTAGAAACATATTTTAACCCATTCAATTCTATCACTAACCTTGGTCAATATTTCTCTTCATATTCAGTTTACCAGAAAGCCTTAACGGGTTATAACCCCATCTTTCCTTTAAAAAGTAAAAATAATACCTTCTGCTTTATAACTGCAAGGAAGTTTGAACGACACAATCCAGTATATGCTAAAATTTAGACTAAAAAAGTGACATATGAATCTTCTTACAATTAGTGAAATGGTTTTAGCGTCAAGCTCATGACTTTCAGTCCTCACTTCAGGTAGTTGTAGGTAGACTTACAAGCAGGATACATTCTGTTTACAGGCAACTGAAGAGAATCGGACAGAGAACAAAGGAGATAGCAATGTGTGCTTTCACTTGCCTTGCCAGACCTGTGTATCCTTGGACCTACCAATATACTTACCTTGATAATTTTATTCAGTCACACAGGCCTCAACCATTAAAAAGGAAAGACATATTATAGCCACATTCCTGATGAATAGTGCCTTACTCTACAAAGAGTACCCAGTGGCTGAATCCGTACCTCTCGGACTCTTATTTTAACTACTAGGTGCATCACTCTGCCTTCACATCCCCTCTGAGCTTCTCTCCAAATCTACATACTACTTCCAGTCCCAAAGCAGAAAGCAGAAAAAGATTCCAGTAACCAAATCAATAAATTAATATGAACATGAGAAAAAAAAAAATCCAAACTAATCTACAGAAAAAAAAAAACAACCCTGAAAAAGAAAAAGAAGAAAAGTAATAAACGCATAGATATCACCTGAAACAAACCTAGTTGCTTACAGGGTGTGGTACCTTTTTCTCCAAAACTACTTTTATTCTAGAGGTATATATTCCTGACATACAGCTTGTCAGGAATCTGGCTTGCAAATCAAAGTTAATACTACTACGCCCCCTCTTTAAATCATTTGCAGATCCATCTGTGTAATGGCTCCTCAAGTGTAATTCCCTATTAAGAGGCTTTATATGGAGAGATAAGCAGCTGGTTCCCATGTCACTAATTGCTGTCTGCTGTGATTTTAAAACATCTGCACCATTGTGCTCTTCATTTTCATATTCTAATCACCCTGAAACTTGAAAAAGGTACATCATTGATTGTTTCTGTGGGTTAATTAGTACACAGTCTCCTTGTAGAGACAATTTAAAGGCAGTCAGAACCTCAATCAGCAAGTTTGTTTTAAAAATTAATAACACTGGGAGTGTCTGTGGGGATTGGCATCCACAGTGACACATCAGAGTATGCTCTGGAGACATACCATCCTTTGTTTTCTTCTTCACAGGCTGAAAATAAAATTTAAAAAAAAAAAAAAAAAAGAAAAGAAAAAGAAGAGGAAAGGCTTTCCTAAAGAAATAATATCACTTAGAGACTTTGGAAGTGTTTGCCTTTTCTCAGGGCCACTCCTGCCTCTCCAGCAAGCAAGAATCTCAGAAAAGCATTGTTCAATTCCTCTCTGTGGTCTAGGAACCTGAACGGCATTTTTGGTAGCAATTTTGGCAATAAGGAGCTGATATTTCCTTGGAAATCACTGGGGTGACTGTTTTAATTTATGCAAGATTATGGTCTGTTGGCTACCTGAGCTGGTTGATGCTGAGTCATAAGATTGTTTCCAAGCCATGCAGAGAAATATATTAGCTCAGGCACAGCATTCTGCTAAGGGAGCTGTTTTGTATGTAGACCTGACCTTCCTTGTGCTTAGCCCGATTTGAGAAAAGGCAAGGCTGCATTCATTCCTAATTCGGTTTTGAAAAAGTTAAAGACAAGACTGATAATGTTTCTGAACTATGCTGAAAACAGCTCTTTGGTGAGGCAAAAGGTCAGCCTGAGATTTTTAGGACAGAATGAATATATCTGGCTGCAGTAAAGATAAGATGAAAATACAGTGTGCACCTGCCTTCTAAAAACAACAGATGTTGCTTTGGTCCTTCACAAGGAGTTCAAAAAAAAATGGGAGAAACTCCAGGTAATTTGTTCCTCTTGAAAAGCTTTCTCTTCAGTTTCTGCATCCTAGACATGCATGAAAATAAGTTACTGGAAAATAAAACCCTTTGAGAGATAGAAAAAGTCTGAGATATCCTGCTCTAGCACATGAATAAATAATCCTAGCTCAGATCATACTTTTGCTCAAAACTGAAACTGAGCATTTCCTCTCATGTCCCAGTGGGGCAACTGAAAACAGCTCACTTGAAGCTTATAATCAGAACTAAAGGTTGGAGACAGTTCACATCTTTTGGTGAGTGCACTGAGCCTTCCTGAAGCAACTTTACTCTGTAAATAAAAGATGCTAGGCAGAGAAGATTCCAGGTTTAGAGGACCTTGGCTCTGGTCTGATGACTTATAGGTTTAGCAGTAATTCTGGTCAATTTATATCAGGATTGTTTGATTGAATCAGGTCAGGTTGTAATAGCAAGTGTTCAAAAGGGCTCAGGAAGTCTTGTATATCCTTAGCAACTGTAATCAGGGAGGAGGGATCACAAATTGGAATGTGACACTTGGTAGAAGGGTAAACAGCAGTAACGTCTTGTGAGGAACTCCACTGAAGCTAGTTCAAAGCTGATGAGCTTTAATTCCAATTAAAATATGGATGGACAACATGTCATCAGGCATTAATATGAAATTCATCATTATTGTCCAAAAGAAGGAGAATTTTCCAGAGCAGTGTATGAAATTCAGCATTTCCAGAGTTCACTCCTTCCTTAAAACCCTTCAAAAGCACAAAGCCCAAACAACCACCACATTCACATAACTAAGGATCATTCATTAGATATCGAAAGAGAGGCAGGAGTTAACACAAAGCTGCAGGGGGACTACTTGAGAGCAAGACACAGCATGGGCTAAGAGTGGGTTAATTAAAAGCAAAGCATCAACTGTTTGTGTCCGTTCACTCAACATAAACATAGCAGACTGTGGTGCAGTGCTGTGCACATTAAGAAGAGTTCCACTGAAGGTGCTGGGGGTCTCTGCAGATTTGCACTGCCCTTGTTAAACACCTCTGTCTTCCCTGAGATATTTGTGTAATCGTATCAATACAGAAAAGGTGAAGTTCCACGGGAAAGTTGGTGTTGTTATTTGCCGCTGCAGCATAAGCAGCTTGTTGTTCTTACCATGGGCATGGTCAAGATAACTAAGTAAAAATATTGATAAAACAAAAGCTTTTGCATTGCAACCCTTTTGAGAATGTTTATCTAAAGCCCTTTTCTTTACAGAAATGATAAAGCAATACACAGAGATTACTGAATGGTCCAAAAAAGATGCTCACATGATTGCAAATAGTATAGTTTTTCATGCATTCCAACTAAGGCATTCTGATTTGCTTTATAACTATCAGATTCTACAGTTATTCCAAATTAATTTTGGTACTGCTTTAAATGATGATTTGCATGCTATTTCAGTGCTCAGCTGCATTCCAAACACTTTCAATTTCCAAACACAGTAATTGAGGATTTTATTTCTGTAAATTGTAACAGATTATGAATTTATAAAGGTTGGATTTGGAGCTAGGAGCTGCTCCATTCCTTACTTGCAGAATAAGGTCATCTCTGCACATACTTTTTTTTATCGAATGTTTAACAACCCTGTTCTTTTCAGGGCTATGTATTAAACACCAAGACTGGGAAAACTCTAAACAAAGGGATTTTTCTGTCATTCCAACAAAGGGCCCATCACCACTGACATAAAAATGCAGTTGAAGTATCATGTTTAAGCATAACACGTTTTGCTGCCTAACTTTAGGCAGCTGGTAGAGAACAATTAAACACCACCTAAGGTGGACTATAATGGAACTAACGCAGTTTTGGTGAGACAGCCTGGTTCGATCCTTGCTTGACCTTAAGCCAGTGTGTGTTTCAATTAGGCATTACACTCAAGAAGCAGGGGTTTGCAGAGGAAAATGCCTTGCTAAACTTCTCGGGGTTTTTTTGTTCAAAAGCTGGGCTAATGAACCTAATAGCATCACTGACACAAATACTTTAATACTGATATATGAAATGTTTTTCCATCCCTTCAGAAGTGCTATAGTCCCAATGGAATTGGTGTGCAAGTAAAAAATTTCATGTCCAATTGCCTATTTGATGCTCTTCTTCCTTCCTCCGTAACTTCCACATTTGAGGGCAAAACCAAATGGCAGAAGGGTCCCAGGATGGATGGAGTTCTATTGGCTTTATAGAAATGCTAGCAGTAAGTATTTATCTCTGAAACGTCTGTGGTGTTGTCCGGAACATTAATGCTTCGGCACGTCTCAGATTACTAAATTGGAAATAAGGATGTGAGCAGCTGTGTGCTCTAAGTTTCTGCTGTAATTTTTAAAAGCCTGCAGTGCTTAATTTGCATTGAAAGATTTCTTTTATCCCTCATTTATTATAGGAATTGCAGCTTTATCCTGAATGCATTTATTTTTTTCCAAGGGGTGGGGGAATTATAAATGGCTTTTCCATTGAGGCCAATGCTTCTTTCCACTAGAGTTAAATAATTTGATTATAAATTGAGTCCTTGAATGTCAAGAAGATGCTGAATTCACCTGAAAACAGGCATTTAGAAAAGCTCATAAAAGCTGTGAGCTCCATGCAGTTAGCTCATCATTCTTTTAGCATGCACTTCATTTAGCAGTTACTGACCACCAGATTAATTCTTTCAAAGCATTCTGATTGCAGCTAAAGTCTAGCATGAAGTATTGCATGTGTTACGGCATTAGTACAAAGTCCAGAAATCTGCCAGAACATCAATTTGGTGTATCTGGGTTAAATCTCATGAAAATTTGCAGAGGGGTTTAAATATACTGAAGGAAGGTTTTTCCACTTCTCTGCATCAAGGGGTGAGTCCTGCCCTACCAATTCACCCTGAAAACATGAAACTGATCTGCAACAAGATGTGGGTGGTTCATTCCTTTTGGAAAATCTGCCTGGAGATGTCATGCATGATAAATTTCTAGCTCCACTTGTTATGTACTCAAAACCGCATTCTCTGTGGAGCCAGCAGATGATGTGGGATGTATACCATGTTCTGGACTCTCTCAAAAAGCTGGTCTCCATCTCCTGAGTGGGATTCTCCTTGGTTTTCATCAGTAAAATAATTATCTTGTGATGAAAGAGAATAGGAACACATTCATCTAGCCTCGAAATCTCATGCTGTCATTCCTAACAATTCAAGCAAGCGTGTAGTGAAACCTACCCCATATGCAAAAACCACAGGACAACTATTATTTCAGATTCATCCTCTCAGTTTATATGTACCCTGTTCCCATTTCTCAAAGATGTTTTGGATGAAACGTAATCCTTTTCTTCATATTCCTCATACCAAGAGCAACTGCATGACACTGTTTCTGGGGAGCTTTGGTGTGGAGGCTGAAGACATCAGAAGTGTGACAGCGGATTGTTTCTAGTCTAAAGATGATGCCCTCTCCCTCTCCATAATCATCAGTTTTAGTATTCCACCATGTGAGTTCACTTACACACCTAAGCAGTTGCGTTTGAAGAAAAACACCAAGCAATTCACTGGGAAATCTGAGGCATAGGTGCATTCTATGAGGATGCCAACTTCCACCTGCACGTCCTCTTACAAGGACGCAAACAGCTTTTATAAAGCTGCAGTTTTGGGTGGCATTATTGTCACAGACTGCCCTGGCTAATCCTCTTGGACCAATTTTATCATATTCTGTATGTTGTTCCCCATAGCCACCTCTTCCGCCTAGATGCTTTTGCTAATTCCCTCACTGCACCCATAGCAAAGGCTTTTCCATCAGTGGAAATGTGACCAAACTAGCAATAATGTTTTGGAGCAACAAAGAAATAGTAATGGTGACATCAATTATTTTAGTGGCAGAGATAGTCGGGGTGATGATGAGTGATATCACATTTTGGGGCCATTTCTGAATATGCTTTTTCTGAATGACACGCGTCTCTCTTTTGATGTTCATTCCTTGTGCCTCTTCCCCCTCCTCCCTCCCCAGCTATCACAGAATCACCTTTACTAATAAACCTCCAGTTCAAATAGCAGGTTTTATTTAGTGTGCTATAAAAACAGTCATTTCTCAGCTCATAAAAGGGGCTCAACTGGACTGCATCATTTTGCTGAAGTGAGTTTTCTGGTGCAGTGATACTCTCTTCGAAATGCCACAGTCTCCCACTATCAGTATTTATGTGGCAAAATAAAATGCAATTTTCTGTATTTTATTAAGTGTGAATCTCCAATGGAAATCAATTAGGGAGCTGAACCCAAGATTTAATTGTCACTCGATTTTATACTTTTGAGACTTTTTCAGCCATTTTCACAACAACTCTGGAATAATCACACTTTTATTAAGGTACAGCAGAAATACTTAAAGGCCATGACCAAGTTTAGGTTTGTTTTCTACAGAAATAAAACAGCAGCATAGACTGGAATAAAAGAGAGAACACGGTACAGCAGTCTAAAAAGAAGGCTTGCAAGGCATACCAACCATTATTTTGTGCTTAAATGGACTCCCAGGTTTCTTTGGCATCTCACCTAACAAATTTGGGATAAAATTCAGCTCATTGAATCCCCATTCATTCACCAATGCGTTTGAATTAAACAGGTGGAAAATTTTGTAGTATGAATTCAGGTCCAGGATTAGTATCCAGAACAGCAAAGCTTGTAGCTCTCCTGCTCAGGATTTGCTTATCAATGCAGATGATCTCGTCCATAGAAAATCTTCAGTTATTGGACTTTTGAAAAAAATTCAGAGATCTCTCTGTATGTTCTCTCTTATGAGTGCAACCATTGAGACTACATACAGAAGTAGTACAGTATGGTTAGCACATCAGAGTATTGCTCTTTTAATCGCCCTTGTTCTACTAAATCACCTAAATACATTTCTTCACTCTACACATGTTGATGAAGCAGAACCATTCCCAGTGCTGTTATTACTTCCTCTTAAGTGCTAACTGTGTGCTTGAGTTGAGTAACTCCGTAAAAATGCTGACACCAAAGTTACAGTCCTCTATCCCCTACCATGACGCAAAGGGTGTATCAGGGAAAGACAGTACAGTGGAAGTGATATATACAGGGAAAGACACAATTCAGACATCAACGTGTACTTATCTATTTCTAAGGGAGCAAGGTTAGATCTAATTATACATCTTACTTTTTTTCCTCCCCCAGAATAGCTTATTCTGAGAGATCAGCGTTAGTAGAGATGGTAGAAGGTAAGTTTTTCTAAGAGGTACTGGAGGAGAGAGGGAGATGAGCTAAGGCACTGGTAATAGTGGTGTTGCGAGCATTTGAGGTACACCAAAGGGACTTCAAATGGGGACAACAGTGTCACAGCAGGACCTTCAGCTTAGCAGATAGATGCAGAGTTTGTAGCAGAAGCTAACAACAGTAAGACAGAAACATGGCCTACGTATTTAATAGGGGACATAAATAACCATGAGAACGGCTTATTATGGCAATGGATTGTCGATTACTGGAAGATTCTTGTAAATCTAGGCTGGGTGTTTTTTCAAACAGATATGCATTAGTGCATGACAGATATTGGACAGGAATACATCTAGGCAAATCCCCTGGTATGAGTCATGCAGGAGGTTTGACTAAGTGATCACAATGGCTCTTTCTAGCCTTAAAAATCTGTAGCCATATATCCTCTCTATATCCTCAAGTGTTTTGTCCAACCAAGTGTTAAGCAATTCCAGCAATGTGTCTTCAAGCTCTTCCTCTGGGAGGCTATATCCCAGTGTAATAAATCTCACTGCTCAGAGCCTCTTCTTTCTTCCCCTGGAATCATTTCTATCCCTAGATACACCTCAGTTCTGGATTCATCCCAGCAATTCTTCCTCATCCTTGGCACCAAAAAGAATATTTCACATTTTTTAACAAGTCATTTCACTTGCCATATTCCCTGCTGTTGTAAAGCAGCTTGTCCCAGTGGTACAGCTGAGTTTATTTACTAGGAAGGACCTTTACATCCTGACAAGACCACTGAGATGCAGTTCTCCCCAGAGTGAAGATGAGCACGTGCAAAGAAAAACATTCATCTCAATGCATTCAGGAAACCAATGTATAGAGGAAGTTGTTGTGATTCCTGTAACAGTTCCTCTGTGCTGGCTAAGTGTGCACACACATGTTCTTTCAAGAGGTGAATAAATGTAAAATATTCCTCCAGACTGACCCTGTCCTCACAAAATAGGGATTAACATAGATTTGGCCCTGAGCTTCCAAATGAGGCACAAAGCCTGATATCCAATCTGGATCTAAATCTCACATACATCTGTGGAAGTGCACAAAATAAAAACATCCTGGATCTGAACACATGAGGAACATTGGGGTCATTTTTAGGCACTGGCTGCCATTTTTTCCTAAAAAAACCCTGCATTTTCTTTCCTAAATACAGAAGAACATATTGATTTGGTTTACATTTCTCTGCTATTAAGAACAGGAGCCCAGATGCAAAACCTCTGAAATGTTGGAAGTGCCTGTCTGTATCCAGTGTCATATTTAGCATTCAGTAATGTTTTTGAGGATTGTGGGGGGACAATAAGCAACAAAATCTAAATCTCAAACCACTGAATTTTAAGTTACTAATTATTTTTTTCTTTCTGTTTTTGACTAGTCAATGCAATTACTCTTGCACATCTCTCCTCAAGGATTCCTCTCAAAGATACATGCGTATTTATTTTCTGCAAGCAGACAGAAAAACATTCTGAAATCAGCACAGATTCATCACTCACCCTGCACGTGACCTTATCAGCAGTTGCGATGGGTGGCCCCTGTGGAATACTATGGAAAGGGCAGAGCTAGAAAATGTGCACTTTAAAGTGCCGGAGACTTTAGTTCAGTGCACACCTCTGCTACAGACTGTTCAGCTTGTTATGGATATCTGAGAATTTCAGATTTCCCTGACTGACGGTTTTAAAAATAATTACAGCAATTTTTAACTTATGTTTTTTCCTCTTGGAGTAGGTTAGGCACTACTGAGGGTACCAGATACCTGCATGCATAATATTTGCAGTGAAAAAAAGAAGAAAAACAGAGCTTCTTTGAGTTTTCCAGAGCTTCCCTTTCCCACACATAACATATTTTGGATTTACTTCTACTGATCAAGTGAATGTTTCAAGAGAAGCCAGTGGTGTGCAGAAAGACTACACTTTGGTAAATGATTATTATTAAAAAAATTGACCTAACAAAAGTTTATTACACATGTTTTTCAACATGGTCTTCAGAATGATATCCATTGCATCATTCACATGGAGCAAAAAGCCTTTAAATGATCTAAATTTTATCAACAGTGAATCCCAAAAAAACTCATGGAAGAAGGAGTCATTATTCAGAAATACTGAGGTACAGCAATTTACCCAGTGTCTTCCCACATTTTTCTGCCAGTGCTAGCAGAAGAAATTGGGCTTCCAGACCTTCAGTTTTTCAAGTGCCCATGGAGGTTTCCAAGACCAAGGTCCCAAGTTCAGATTGCCAAGACACTTTGCAATCTAGATTAATGTGACTTCAAATAAATAAATGAATTATCACTCAGTGATAAGAAGACACACCTTCCACTACAAGCACGAAACAAGGAATAATCTGTAAATTGAAACAGTAAGAAAAAAAGGCAAGTAGGAATTCCACCAATGCTTCCTGTATGAAGTGTACGTCTTCTCTGGTTTATATGTAAATGGATGGGAAAAGAACAATAAATATTGAAACTATATTTAAAAATGCCCTTGCGCGGCAAGTACAGTCTGCATGTATTTATACTTTTTTATATGTTATCACTAAAATCACACCCCTCTGGCAGAAGCTGAAGAGCAAACATACTGATGCTTTGCTATATGAGACTGTGTGTAAGTGTGGGTGGGAAAATAAAAAGGCTTCAAGCTGGCTGAAATGATGACTTTCCATCAGAAGTGACCATCAATGTCAAAGCCACAACTGCAAAAACTGTATTGCAAAAGCAGAGCAAATGTGGAACTGTGCTTTAGAGCAGCAAGAAGGCTTTCACAGAATGCCAGTGGTGATTTGGATATGCCTCAGATGTAGAAGGCTAGCATTTCTATGTTGCAAACACTACACGAGTGATACTTTTAAAGTTCCTTAGCTTTGTGGTGATATTAAAATGGATAATTCATGCATCTGTGATCAAAACACATATATAAAGCTCTACGTGTCCAACTGTGTGCATTTGTCTGTGCACGTGTGTACATGTTGCTGGATGTTTAATTTTAAAAATGGACTTTTTTTTTTTTTCTCAAGGAAAGAAAGCCCAGACTGTGGGGAAGATCCCCACTCATCCATCTTTGAGATAATTACACCAGGAAAAGCTATAAAGACTATACACTTTTCATCAAGCAAAAGACATGGTAGCAGGCAAGAAGTGACCTCATGTTTCTGCTGCTCAAACTCCCAGCAACCCACAGCAACTTAAATTAGAACATGTGCAATGTAATTAGGTTTCCTTCCCTTGCAGACTTGTTGTACTTCTCCGGTTTGTGAAGGAGGGGACACTTGAGGCTACATCTCAGCAGGGCTGGCTGCTGCTCGCTAGGGTTTTTCTTAGAGAAAAATAGGAAAAGGCTGTGATTAAAGAAAAGCTTTCACGCTTTCAGCTCTTGTCCTCCAGAAACTAGGTTTCTAGTTAGGAATAAAAAAAAATGTACATCATAGAGCTGAAGATAAAATAAGAAATTCAGGTCAGAATCCAAATCCGAGTGCTCCTCAGGACTGAGCTGCTTGTTGCTAATGCTATAGCTTGGACCAGCCTTGTCTGATATAAGATCAGGTTTGAAATAACACCCATGAATATACTGCATGAAGTGGCTCTCCAGCTTGATGCATCTTGTCAGTCAGAGCAGGGAACTGAGGTCACAGCTTTGGCCACCCAACCTTTCTTTACTAGCACCTGGCTGAGGAGTCCAGGTTTCTCTTATCAGTAAGGCTTCCAGAGAGAAAATCAAAGCAGCTAAATCACTTTACTGACTATATAAGGCATCTGAACAAATAATTCAGGCTCCGGAATTAGCTATCAGAAGGGAGGCATGACGAGTATAGCCCCAATTACATTGGTGTCCAATAATACACTTTTAACTCCATTCCTACAGCTCCAGACCAGAGCTGAGCCATGCCTTGACAAAAGAATTTTTTGAAACATTTCTCAACAAGACAACTGTTTGGAAGCTTAAACTGTTTCTGGCTATACTTTCAAGATCTCCACCTATCATTATTATTTCTTGTTGAGATCCATGCACTTCTTTGAAAACATGTTTTGAATACAGTAAGCTGTGAACCTTTGGGGGATGTTTGATGCCATCACTCCTCCCTGAAGCAGAGAATTTTTCATTTTCTTCATACAAGCTCTACCATTACAAAGTCTTAATTAAAATTGTTCTTCAATGAAAGACTTCTCTTTCCTTTTTGAGGTAAACCATAGAAGAGAAAACAGATAATCTTGGATATACCACAGTCTTGTTCCCAGGCAAATAAAGATTTGGAAAGCAAAGAACAAACTTACATGTGCAATTCAAATTTAAACCCAGCCATTTTCGAAGTTAACAGAGGTTAACATTTCCTTGCACCCTCTCTCTCTGCAAATGCTACATGATACAAAGGGGCATCTGGATACAGAGAAAATCTGTTACCAGGATTCAAGTTAGTCACATCTTAGATGTTCACACTTCTAGCTTCGTATTCAAACATCAGTTCAGTTTTGAGGTTAGTTCATCAGTAAGATCTTGAGTTACGTATATACTATTAGCCACATATTAGAGCTACTGGCCGCAAGAAGAATGCAACTAGGTTGTCTGCCTGCTACTCATGGACCAGCATCTCCTGCTTTAGGCATCCTTTTCTCCTGCTCTTTCCATAGATTGTTTCCCACAAGAGTATGTCTGATTCATTCTTGGTGCTTCCAGAGAGGCTTAATCCCATTGCCTTCTACTGAACAATGGATTGCTTCACCCTCTCAGCGGAATGTGGGCAACTGCCGTGGGATTAGCAAGGCTTTGCTTTGGTTCCATGTGGCTTGAGGTAAGCATACCTTACTCTGTCTGTCTTTTGATTCTTGGGCTCTGTTCACCACGCCTTAGGGTTCAGCAGAGAAAAAAGCACAAAGTCTTATCATTACAAAAAATGCAAAAAGAGGATGCTGCCTGACCTCTGACTTCTGACCTCACTGATCGTGAACCAGACCTTGGGCTCTACTTATGGTGTTTTTTGGAGAGCACAATTCCAGGTGTGTTGCTGCTGAAGTGAAGGTATCTACTTTATTTCCTCAAAGGAACACAAGATAAAAAGCAGCCATTTAGAAAGAAAAGGAAAAAAAAATAACAAAAACAAATAAACAAACAAAAAAAAAAACCACAAAAAACTAGAGAATGAAATGAACTTTTGACTATTGTAGATCTGCACCTCATTTGAAAAATACTCATCTTAATGAAAAACTCTTTCCAAGAAAATATGAAGGATGGTTCATCCAGTGACTCTGACATCTGATCTAAGTTCTGTGTCCTGATTTAACTGAGACATCTTTCCCTTCTGGTAAGTGGTTTTGCCAGCATTCCTGGCCAGTAGATGACCTACAAGTTTTAACCAACATGTGCTATATCTACTCATTTATTGGGTAAAAATCTAGAGCTACAGCAGCAGTGCTCTTTGTTGGTGAGCTGAAGCTAAAATTTCTCCCTTCCAAACAATATGCCCTGATGGGAACCCAGTAAAGCCTGACTTTTTCAGGTGAACAAGGCTTAATGCAGGAGTTAGGAAAGGTGTCTAGGAGGCATCAGAGCAGCTCAAAACCCCCACTAAGGCACGTAAGAGAGGTCATAGATTCCTGTTTAAATTTTCTGCCCACGCTACAGGAACACAGGCAGCAAACAAAGGCTGATGTCTAGCAATTTGGTCTCAGAACCAGCCATGATTTGGGAAAAATAACTACAAAGCTATGGCATAACTCAAATGAAAACATGAAGGTTACTAGGGATACGAGCAGACTCATGGAGTAATTAAATAACCAACAGACACACACACCCACACACACAGCCCTCATTTACTCAAATCCCTGACAGTTGTTTATTGAGAAGTAGGTGTTGACGGTTCACTTGTCTTGGATGGATTTCTCCTGAAGTAAACACCAGTGCTTTCAACATGCCTAATCCTTTTCCTTGTAGAAAAACAAAACAAAACAAAACACGCAGACACTGTATACAGAATGGGCATCATTACCGCAGTGTGCTGGAGAGACGGGACTCCATGTATGGAAAAGATTGAGCTGCAAGAGTGTTTTGGAAAATGAAGAGTTATTTCGCAACAGGACATGATATTTCCCTTGGAGAAGACTTGCTTAGATTCTGCAGATTACTTTGCAGATAGAAAAGGGACAAAGTCTGATTGTGATGTTCTCTCTGATAAAGTCAAATTTCACTTGATCTAGAAACATTTTCTTCCCAGAGGTACTACACTGAATGTTTGAAGCATCTGTCTTCCTTTAAGATAATCTTTATATTCAAGTGCAGGTGTAATTGACAATGCTGTAGTCTCTGCTGAAAATAGATCTCAGTGAAAACCAAAATGCTGAGCAAAATTCCCCTTCTTGGTCACGACACTGTATTAGCAGCAGCTTAAGAGATGGCTGCTTTTTACAACACAAATAGGACAAAAGGGATGAAATGAAAAGAAATGCAGGCTTAATGTTAGAACCTGCTGAAAGTAAGATGCATTAAGTTATAGGGCAACCTACAGATACAAAAGTAAACCCATTTTTTTGAACACATAGGACCAGATGAAATCATAGGAAATGGAAAAAAACACACACTACAGAGAACAATTTTTGCAAGGATAGGAAGTAAGACATTTAGTTGATCTGTCTACATCTTTTCCATCATTCCTCTTCATATTTCCACACTAACCCCAGAGTTTCTGCTGTTTGCAAAATTTTATTGTGTAAAATAGAAACTAGGCCACTCTGATACACACCTGATGAAAGTGCCTTCTAGGATGGTCTCTGACAGTCAAGAGAGACAAAAGTAAGGATATGGATAGTTAAGCAAGGATGGATTTCAGTGACCACATCAAGCTGCTGGATTAGCACTTTGATGTGCATTGAGTCTCTAACGGAGATACGGATCACACTCTTGACTTTCCTTGCATTAGAAATCTAGGCACGTTAACCCAAGGCACGGCCTATGTTTGTATTATCAAAGCCTGCAGAATGAATCAATCCTAAAAGGCATGAGACTTGTTAGCAATGCTCCAGACTCCAGTGATTCTTTTCTCCTTGTTCTTTCACTTGTTTTCAAGCACTTTAAAAACACCTCCTATCCATGCATCATTTTCAGGTGGCATGCATTTGAAGCAGCAAATCCATTTGAAAATACATCTTCTGAAGATATAATTTAAACCTTACACCTAATAAAAAATATTTTTTTTCTATTTCTAGGGCAACAGAGATCTACAGCATTTGTAAAGAGATATGAAAGTTATGCAAAACTGAATCTCTGCACTGAGGACAGTCTGTTTGCACTGATTTCCACACCAGAAATACCAGAAATAAATTAAAAGATTTGACCAAGGACATGTAGTCAGGGTCACCCTACTATGCAGAGACTGGACTAGAAATAAAGATCTTCACTTCTATGATTTCTTGTAGACACAACAGTTCATTATTTGCACTGTAATTATCTGGGCATACAAACAGGAGTTGATGCTCCATGCTGTTCCAAAAACACATGAAAAAATCTGCCCAGAATGATTAAGTTCAAATAATAAAGGCAGAGCAGAGAAAATGAAAGATGAAGAAGCAGAGAAAAGAGGCCAACACATCAGTCAACACAAAAGCCACAACTTGTGACTTGCAAACTGGGTCTGAAAACATTTGGCCAGGATAGAGTTAGGTTCACCATACACCGTGACTTACCAGTCAAAGCATTCAGGCAACTAATCCATCTCACACACATGTTTAAGCAGGCCTTACACACTTGCTGTGTGCATTCTCCAGGGGACCTTTAGACGCTGTTTTGTACACAGTGCAGCATGTGCTGTCAGTGGTGTGAAATAAAAAGGCTAGTGCCATGCCGAAAGTTCCAAATGCAGAAAAAACAGCTCAGGATGCATAAATAATTAAACAGGGTGCATTTAAAACATGAACCATTAAGAAGAGCTTTTTTTTAAAAAAAAAAATAATAAAAAAAGCTGTAAGATTCAAGTTAATCTTTCATAAGGCACATCTTCAAATGGTTGCTTCTTTACGGAAACTTCACAGCACTCTGTTTCTTTTTGAACCAAGTGTTCATACAAAAAAAGCATTTTGACAATCTCACTAGGATGCTCATCCTAGTGTTCAGAGAAAGATTTATAAAGATCACAAGGCAGAATTGTGAATATAATGATCCCAGGGATTAGTCTTTCTTCTAAGTATGGTAGGGCAGTCCTTTGGACCTGTCTGAAATCAGAGAGGGGTCTCTTGACTGTGTGCCAGTGTGCAGCTTTTTTCTCACTTCCAATGTCCCTTCCAGGCTTTCCCTCATGAGCTTGCAATACTTTAAATAATTAAAAGTTTAAAGCTGTTATATGTTATCTATCAACCTCCCCATCAAAGGGCAATAGAAATATCTCAGTGAAGAATCAGAGAATTTTGTTTCTTGTCAGAGTGGATATACTGCTGGGAAGTGCTGATTAAGTATCAATAAGGAGCATATTTAATCTACTGGAAAATCAAGCCTATAGGACAAAGAAAAGCTCATTCAGAGGTAAGAGACTGCCACAGAGGCTATGATGTGTCTTTCTCTGGGGATGTTCAAATCCTCCTGGATACGATCCTGAACAATGTGCTCTAGGTGACTTTGCTTGAGGGAGGGGTGCTAGACTAGATGATCCCTTCCAACCTCAACTATTCTGTGACTCTATGATTCTGTGACTAAGACACTGGATGGGTACTTCAGAGACCTTTTATTTCCTCTTACACTGTTATATCCTGTTTGACTGGGCAAGGAATTATAGAACCATAGAATCGTAGAATGGTTTGGGTTGGAAGGGACCTTTAAGGTCATCTAGCTCTGGTTATTACCAACCAAAGATTCAGATGAGGCTAGCACCTAGCTATATGCATTTTAAAATGGTTTTAGTAATGATTCTTGTTCACTATATGGGTAAGAATCCTGATTTAGGGACATAGTTACCCAGAGGCATTTCTGTGGTCAGTAACAGAGAAAGATGACTGGGATGACTGGGTCAGTAAAAAAGTGACTTGCTCTCTGGAAGTCCACTGATTTTTGTTGTAACCAAAATATAAAAACTGAAGGTGCTGATATTTTGTAAAATACTTTCCTAAATTTCATCATTCTCTGGCTTAAAAAAAAAAGGAGCAAAATAATATCTGCCACTCCTCTTTTGGTTTTACCTTGTAAAATTCATGGAGCAGGACTGTCACTTACAGTGCCTACCGTAATAGGGGTCTGGTTTGGCTTTGGCTTAGGTCTTCTCAGACTACCTGAAAGCAGTGGAGACACATGCCAGTCCTCGTGTTTAACTACATTAGCTGCTTTCACCTCTTGCCCCTGAAGAGTAAAATAAAGGGCAATAACATCACAAAATTAATTGATATATTATCACTTATGCAAGAAGAGCAAACTATCATGCTTGAGGGACTGCAAAAAACCTGTCAAAATTTCCTCACATTTTTATATGTGCACACTTTTTTCAAATAACCAATATTATAAGCCTCTTTAAACAAAGGACATAAAAAACTTGCCAGAAAAAGAAAAAACACCCTACAACTGACAAAGATGAGAACCTGAGAGATCTCATGACTCAATGAGTTTGTGAGCATGACCTCAATTCTGTCCATTTGTGCAAATAGATTAATGGCACAGACATTAATTACATGGTCACATACTGCTCTTTTCTGCAGGGCCCCTGCTTCACTATGTGCATGCGAGAGACTTTTATTCCTGTAACTTTATAGCACATTAATCATGGGTGATGAGGCCATGAATCAGTTATGCAAGTCATCCCAGATATGTACTGATGAAACCTGCAATCCGCCACCCAGTACCCATATTCTGATTATCCACCTATGTTACAGATGAACTATTTTTGGAATATTTCAAGCAACTCTCAGGTCACTTAGTGCTTTTTCAGGAGCATAGAGATACTATCATCTCCATAATGCCATGTGCCTCAGTTACTATGATGGATTCTGTAGGAAAAATGTGATGATCCAACATTTAATGCTTTTGGTGTTGGCATCAGGCAACCTTCTGCGTAGTAAAAAAATCTACTATACTATACTTAAAGATGGGTTGTATTAAATGATGAAATGTAGACAACACTTATCATGGTTTTATGAAGCCCCTAAATTCTGATCCACTTAATAAAAAATAAGCTTAATATTAAAAAAAAAAAAAAAAGGAAGTCTAATTTGCGCAAGATAGAGCATTGCTTATATTGCAGTTTTACATTTATATAAGTACAGACAAAATGATCAAGATTTGAATGGCTTTTTTTTTAATGTTTTGCACTGGTTAAAACAGGTTATTTCTAGGAACAGCAGATGATATAGTAAAAATCAAAGACAAGTAGATTTATTCTATTTAATTCCTGTTCATCATTGAGACATGTATACAGGCTATTACAACTATTGGTGTTATCCCTACTTGTTAGCACCTTGAAATCTGCCATGCTCTGAGTTATAAATTTCACCTTTGGAAAGGCCTTTCAGGCAATTCAAGCCATCCTTTTTGAACAGGTACAGCAGTTCCTATCGAATATTCATGACTGTAAGGTAGAATTTGAAAAAAAAAGTTTTTCTCTGAAAATTGCTGATATTTAGAATAATTTTCTTAGAAATTAAGATCTGTTTTACTAGGATTTTACAGGGGAAAGGAAATAAGAAACAATGGCTTAGAGTGAAGTCATCTCAGAGAAAGAAATTAGATAAGGGCTCATATTTTACAGTGATTTATATCTTATGCAACCCCATTACATTTAATGGGACCACTGAAGATCTGTGTCAACATGGAATGTGACTCTTCATGCCTAAGTGCCATGATTCATAGACTAGATTACAGTGGTCACTGTTTTTAGGATAAGACCTTATCTCCTGGGACTACTGATAGAGACTTTAGTTTTATTTCTTTTCAGTTTAGTTTTTCCTTCATTTGCTTCCTTAGGAATATTCAAGTGGATTAGCCAGTCAGTCAGATGCCCTTATTTTGTGTATTTTCCTGTCCACAATTATTCTAAAGGGAGTATCTACATTCCCAGCATATGTACTATCATATTTTTTGATGGCACATCACTTTATTTTTGATCTTATAGAATGTGTAGCACTCAGAATGGAGCAGCACTCCCTGCAACTGAAAACTAAAGGCCAAAGACAATAGAGGCGCTATTTTTAATATATGTATGATGATATCCCTCCTCTTAACTTCTTTACTTCCTGCTTTCTCTTTCTCTGTTCCTTTCCTTTCCTTTCCTTTCCTTTCCTTTCCTTTCCTTTCCTTTCCTTTCCTTTCCTTTCCTTTCCTTTCCTTT
>JAOWBP010050585.1:0-11574 GCA_028571105.1 Tragopan temminckii
ATTTTTCCAGGGAAAAATTATTGTCGAATATATTTACTATAAAAAAAATAAAGGGATTGAACACTGGAAAAAAGCAATTTAAGATTTATTTATTTATTTATATACTTATTTTTAGTATAGGACATTATTATCATTTCGATTAGATTTAAAAATTATGTCGTCCACTATTAAATCGGTTTGCTATTATAAAAATGGTCAGTTTTTTGTTGTTAACTTTAATCCAGTTTTTCTTTTCTTGTTTGTTTGTTTTTTTGGCTGTTTGGTGTGTACAATCAATCAGACAAGATCGAATTTGCCATCGCTATTGCAATTATCAACAATGAACCAAAACGAATACTTTTCAAATCAAAGTATCTCGTATCTAAATGTGATATCTTTGATTTAAATGAATTTAATTTACTGCTGTTGTTGTATTGATGAGCCATGTTGATAGCTAATTATGTTTTTTCTTCTTCTTTTTTAATTTGATGATTCTGTTTTGGCTTGTTGATTTGGTTTGGATTTTTTTTTTCGTTTTTGATTTCTATTTTAGCCTAACCTAACCTACCTTGCAACATAATCGGCTTTTTTGGCTGCTGTTGTTTTTTTTGGCTAAAAGACCACACCTGAACTATTTCATCAAATATACACACACAAACAGATGTTGTTGTATTTGGTTGAAATAGCAAGCATATAGCAATCAATTATTATTTAGCAGTAGTCTGTTCATTGGTTTGGTTAGTGGAAGTAAATATTCGCCAATCATGGTTTCATCGTCATAATCATCATCAATGTCATTATTTTTTATAATAATAATAAGCATACACAGCCATTTGGCCATTGTTTGTTTTTAGCTGTTGTATAATATTTTATTATTCCCAAAAAAATATGTTCCCAAGAAACAAAAAAACAATATTGTTCTGCTCAAAAGACAAACATTCGTGGGTTATTTTCCAAAAGTATGAAAAAAATTATTATTAACATTAATATTAATAATAGTGCAAGTTCTTGGAAATTATCTTCAAAAAAGGAAGAATCTTTCTCCAAACCAAATTTGGTACAGGAATAACTTTTCAGAAAAGAGAATTTTTTTAAATTATAAAAAACGCTTCGGGCAAATAAATAGCTTCAGCCTGAAGCATAACAACGTGCGCAACAACCAAAAAGGCGGAGCTTGGATGTATTATAGGATTTTTTGAATGGCTTTTGGTAAAGCAGACCTTAAGAAAAAACACCCAAAAATGATGACGATGACAGCCTATTACAATAGCACGCGTAATCATGTGGATGAGTCATCTAAACAAAAAACTTTCCATAATGAAAAAAAAATTCCATTGCTTGTTGCCCTGGTGGTTATTTTCCTCGTTTGGAACAATCAAAACAATATGTTTGAAATTTTTTTATGATTATGGCAGTTGTGGCCATTTTCTCTAAATCAGTCAGTCAATCAATTTTTGATTTGATTATTATTTTGACAATTATCTGACGAGAGACTAGACTTTGACTTTGGACAAAATAATATTAAGGCACACCAAGCAGCAGCTAACAGATATATTTTTGAATGCTTGCTGTGATTGGATTTTTATTATCGTTTTAGCAACGACCAACACACAATCCGAATTATGATGATTGAATCAAACAAACAAACAAACAAAAAATATTTATTAGTCGCGTCGGTTAGCTAGGCAATAACCTTTGTTATTAGGTCACAGGGACAACAAACACGCGACCTAAGTGTTGCTTGGTCTGGTGGACAGCGATACACGTGTCCGTTTCTTTGTTGACCAAGTCAATGTTGATTGCCTAGTGAGAGACAGAACAAAACATACAGAGACAAAAACCGTTAGGTTTTAATAAAAGTTCAAAAGAATGTCTGTAAAGTTTGGTTGGGCTTGAATCATCAAAAAATTTTCTTGATCAAAGATAATAGACATTCTTCAAATCATCATCAACATCACCATCTTTGTTTTGATCATCAACACCACCACCATCATTCTTTTTCTGGATTAGTATTCAATCAATATTAGTATTTTTGCTGAAGAATGAATACAATTTGACTATAGGATCACATTTTCAGTGTATGTGAATGAATGAATACCAGGATTAGACCACGAACCAATATATAAGCTCTTTTTGTATTCAAAAAAACAGTTATTTAGTTATTAGTTGATACAGTCTGTTGGTAGGTCGTCGTTCGATCGCGTTGAGTTATTGGCAAAAAAAAATCCTTGGCGGTTGGTTATGCACGAGGCTCTATGTGACAAGTCTCTTGCTACAAAAGCAGCTAATCATTATGAATTGGCCAAATTCGACCACCATCACAACCACCATCGAAGCACTTTTAATTAAGTTCCAATCCAGACTACCAAATTAAAGAATCCATCTTCATTTACATTTTAATCTTGACACGAACAACTCAATTTTTTTAGAATATCGGATATGCCATTAGACAACAAATTTAAAATTCTTGTTTAAAATTTAAAAAATAGTAAGTTTGAGAATTAATTTGCAAAAAAGTTTTTAAACACTTATTGATTAGATTGCTTTAACACTTCAAATTTTATTTTTTTCCTAAAAAATTCTTTGAAGAATTGAAAGTTTTTTGTTTGCAGTTTGTGTTGTAAGTTGATTTGATTTGTGAAAGGTGTTGGATGTGTCCAGAGCATAAATGTGGCTTGATGAAGCAAATAAGCCTTTGGAGATAATTTTCGTTTTCAGACAACCTGGCCAACCAAGCCATCAAGTTCAAATGACAATTAATTAATTTTTCTTTACCAAAAATATCATCATCTTCCGATTTTATTTTTCTTATTATTATTATTAATTTGACACGACACATTGCAAGGAAAAGCAGTCCGACATAAAACATGGCCACAGGCGGATTTTGTTTGTGAAACGTGTGTGTGTTTGTGTTTCACCGATGTCCGCATCATCATTGTTGCTGAACATGATGTGGCACCAGCACCAGATTACCGTTTTTGTGCCAATATATTTGGGAAAGGAAAAGAAAAATTAGCTCTCTGGTAACATCAATCTGTTAGGAGGAGAGAGAGTTAAACTCTGCCATCTGCAACATGATGATTTCATTAATTCGACACTAAGACGATGTAATAATAAGAAACGTGTGTCCAGTCTTGTCCAATAACAACAACAACAACTGTCAAATAGTGTTAATGGTTTCAATTTGGTTGTTGTTGGTTTGGTCAGATTGTTGTTGTTGTTGGGTAATGTGGAAATATTTTCAGGCAGCAGAAAAAATGGAAAAAAGGAGAGAAGAATCGTCAAGCAATGTCAATTATATTGTGTCTTGACAATGTCCAACATTGTGTGGACACTGATATTGATTACTAAAGACATTTATTTATTTAATTTACTCTTATTCTATTTCATGTTAACGACACACAGAATGTTTTGCTCTTTGTGATGAAATTGATTATGTACGACTACTACATTACAATACACTAATTTCTAAGAATCATGATGATGATCATGAACCTTGGATCGTTGATTGTTATTGAGAGTAAAGCAATTCTATATTTTTCTGTTTGGTTGGCTATATCTCTTACATTTATTTGTCTGTGATACATTTGGATTCAGTTGGATTCTGTCGATTTTGCAACGTGTTTGCCATACCAAACAGCATTGCTAGCTTGGCAAGCATCTAGCTAAGCACCAGCAGACAGGGGAAAATATATGATTTTTCTTTTAGATCTCGTGAACCAGAATGAATTCGTAGTGATCTTTGAATGATGATCATTCTGATGATGAACTTATGGAATAAGAGACTATGATTCACACAATTAAATATTAAAAAATATATTATAAATATTAAAAATAGTGAACATTGATCGTTTTTTTCCTGGTGAAAAAAATAAACGATTTAATGTGTGTTTGATGCATGGCTGGGCATCATCGACCAACATTCACCAATGGCATGTTGATTTTTCTTTGTTGGTTGGTCTTAGTCTTGCATGGCAAAACCCGCAAAATCATCTGAATTTTATTATTTGACGTTTTTTATTTGTGTGTGTTCGTTTGGAACCATCAATGTCCCAAGAGTCGAAAAAAGAAAGAAAAAAATGTTGAAAAATGTTGAGCTAACCTAATCTAATTCGTTATATTCGCATTGTGTGTGTGTCTGTTTGAACAAAACAAAGTTAAGACAAAGCTTAACAGAGCAAGCTTTGAATGAAAGAAATTAGAGATGGCTGCTTAAATTGACTGAACACGTAGGATTGGAAATCGTCGTCGAACGTTGTGTGAGGAAATAAAAGAATGAATGAATGAAAAGCAAAGTTTAATTCGTAATTTATTTTGATGCTTGAATGAAGCAAGAACGTTCCAATTGGTGGTGGCGTTAACTAAGTGCAAACGTTTTCCACGTTTGCTTGGTCCCTAAAAACAGACAGACAGACAAATAGACCGACACTACCAACCAAACGACGAGCCAAGCAAGCAACTAAACACACACACAAACAGCATATAACAAATCTATTCGATCATTCATGGCGACATCTTTTTTTCTTCCTCTTCATTGCGTTTCATTTGATGGCAAACGTGAACATCCACAAACAGTGTGTTGGCTTATGATCCCAAGTGAATGGATGATGGTGATGGAGAGAAGAGGAGGATGAGGAGGATTGGTTTGATAAGTTCAAACGAAAAGGAAGGATCAGTATGGTGATCCAAGCATCATACGAAACGAATGGATGAACGGACAACGACCATTGGACGAACAAACAACAACAGAAGCGTTATAGCTAAATAACGTTATCGTTAATGAACGTTTCAACTTTTGATTGACACCAAAGCACACATTTGTGTGTGTGTGCATTCGATTTGTATTCGTCATGTAAAGTTGTTATAAAGCCAACAAAGCTGATCCCAAACAACTAATACAACTAATACAACTAATACGACTTAAATTTGATGGCCAACACCACCAGCAAAAAGCAGTCTTTCTCTCTCTTTTTCTCACCGAGATGATTGAATTTTGTTTTTTTTCTGCCGATGCAAACATTATTTGAGAAAATATGATTTAGCCAAGTCAAGCAGACACAATTTATTTTATTAATTTGAACCATGTACCATGGATCGAAATCATCATTATTTATTTGTTAATAAATATTTTTTGTATTTATTTTTTTGACCTATGAAACATGTTCTAAAAGAAAGAAATTTCCTTTAAATCCTGAATCCAGAAATCAGTTTTATACTAAAAATAAACCAAAATTAAAGACTGGAAAAACTGTTCCAGAATAATTCTGCTGTTGTTGTTGGTAGACTAATTTAGGATCCAGAAAAAACTTTTCGGTGATGCAGCCAGAATCCAGAGTCTATTGAGATTATGAATTAAGAAACAATACTGATGATGCGGCGAAGATGCTGTTTGTGGATGATGATGAACGACAGAACCAAAGAAAAACAAACAAAACTATTAAATAGTAGCGAAACTAACGAAACTATTTGTTTATCATCAAATGTTTACTCAAACACCAAAAACATGGCTTCCCCCAATTGGGTTCTGTTTGCTTTATTTTCCAAAAGATGACGAAGATGCTAACCCAAAAACAGAGTCTGGTTCCAATTCCAGTATGCCAGTGTTTGGACAACAACCAGCTAAAACCAGACTTGTTTTTTTTTCTCTGTTTGCTTCTGGTGTGTGTGTGTGTGCGGTTTTTTTCATTTGTGAAAAAGTTTTTCCGTTTATTTGTTTAATTAGCATTAATTAAAGTTAATTAGAGAGATAGAGTCCGCTGATCAAACCGCCGCTTGTTTTGGTTGTTTTATTATTGTCCTTGTTTTTTGTTTTGTTTTTTTGCAATTGCTGATCTTGCTATGTAAAGTTTTTTCGGTTTGTGTGTGTGTGCATGGTGGCTCTGTCGGGTTATAGCTTAAGGCACCTTTTCATCAAAAAAGAAAGAAAATGAATATAAATTTGCCAATATTCGGTCGTGGTGAATATTCATTTATATTTGCTTGGTTAGTTAGTTTGCTGCTTGGTTTTCCTGGTCCAAAGGCTGATTGTATTTTTGTTGTTTGTTTGTTCTTCATGTTGTGTATGTTGTTGAATAATAATAATATTATTCATGATGATTGATCACTTGAACCGAAAAAACGAAAACTTTTTTTTAAAAACTGCTTAGAATAATGATGAAAGCAAACGAATTACGGTGCTGATGATGTTGGTCGAGTTAATCAACAAAGTTGCTCAAGAGAAGAGAGCTAATTGATGAATTTGCCTTCGATGTTGTTGTTTCTAGCTAGGTTTTATCATCCATCCATTTATCACACTCTGGTCGAGTGTTTTTGTTTGTTTTAGATTTTTTCTTCGTTCAATATATTTTCTCACTATAAATTTTAATTTTCATTAAATTTGACAACAACAAATGTGAAAAAATCTTTAGCTAATGTCACATTTTAGATGGTCAATGCAAAATGACATGACCTTGATTAAAATGATGTCACATTATTGATGGATGTTGATTTACTCCTGTTGTGCGACGGTTCCTGATGTTGGTGGTAGCGGTCATTCATCATAAATGATGACCGAATTGACCATTGGTGTCTTTCCACAAATAACAGATATGCAAAATCATCATCAACAACAACAAATGAATTCATCTATAATGGCAGTGAAGCATTTAGCCATGGCAGCCAGTCTATCTTACTGTAATCACAATATAATTAATTAAAATATTTATATTTCATTAATAATAATGGTTATATGGCTTATGATTAGGTTGATGATGATGATGATGAATCATTAATCATTATATAAAAGCACTGGTGGTGGTGCTGGTTCCAAATAGCTGCTGCTAAATGAATGAGAACTCACGAGAGATAGGAATGTGTGGTGGTATCACCTAAAAGTCTGCTTTATTCCCTTGAGGCCAAGTATATTCACCGTTTATACACTTTAACCAAAAAAGGGCCAAAAAACGATGAAGAAGAAGAATGGCTGTTGTTGTTGATGATGATGAACCATATCCAATGAAGAAATTAATTTATATTCATAAAAAATATAGTTTTGTTTTGTTGTGTAAATAAAAAAGATATACTAAGATGATGTTGTTTTGGCATTGCTTGGCACTTTATTGGACGATGGTTGCATCATCAAACACCATTATGCTGCAAGGTTAACGGTTGAAGCAGAAATTTCATATTAAAATTAAAGCTCGTTTCATGAAAAAACTCATAGTGAAGAGAAAAGATAATAAAGTTTTTTATATAATTGGAAACGGTCACGCCTGGCATGTGACTGCTGGCTGGCTTGCTAGCCCGGGATCATCGAGGGTCTGCTCACGAGCAACTACCCAAAATCCCAATCCGAAAATTGCACAAACAACAACAACAAAAACCAAATTTCAAAAGGGACCATGTTTTTATATTACAAACGAAGGAACCTACCAAGAGAAAAAAAGCACATTGGTGCTCGCACACGAGCTCACTAGGGTCATTAAAATGATAATGCCATTCTTATAATAATAATAATCATGCCAATTTCCGAATTAATCATTTGACCCTATCTGCTGCTGCCAGGGTTCCATTCCAAATTCATTCATTCATACAGCTCATAGTTGAACCGACAGACAGTTAGTCAAAGTTAACACCAAATTCATTACGGTCATTATTATTGCTTTTTGACTAACTAGCTAGGAATGGTGCATACACACACTCACATGCATGTTTGTTTAGTTAGCAACAAATGCTAATGACAATGTGACAAAGAGAGGAAGCACTAATATTAAAAAAATGACGATTGGCGATGAATTCTAATTATTATCATTCGTTTTATAGTTGTTTTTGATGAAGCATTTTTCATCATAATGATAATAAATAAAACTTTGTTATGGTTCGAGAGTTAAGGATCTTTCTTTTGTGTACAATTGCACCGGATTTCACCGTGAAAAAATCCTACAGCTCATCATTCTAATCATCATTGCTGATGATAACGAGCAGGAGTAACAAAACAAAACATAGCAATTCAATTTCCATGGTCAAACCAAACCAAGGATAACCAGATGATAACTTGATGATAATAACAAACAGAATTGTGAACACGTTGTTTTTTGAACAAACAGGAATTTCCTCCTTGTTTTTTGTGAATCCAGAACAGAAAAAATCACATTTGCATAGTTATCGAGGATATTATTATTGTTTTTGCGTGTTTGTGTTGTGATGTATTACGTAATAAAAACAATATAAAAGTAAAAAAAATTCCTAGAAAGAAAGAATGGTCTAGAATATCAATTCTTGGAGCCAGAAATTCAGTAGGCGTTAACCATTACTCGTAGACAAAGCCATTTAACCTCGAAGAATGAGAAACAACTATTTACCATCAAATTGTAATTAATAATCATAAAAAACAATGTACAAAATAGTTTTGTAACACATACACGACAATAACAAGCACAAAAAACAACCTAACCAAAAATTTTTTTGAAGCTATTTAAAATACGATTATTACGGTTGTTTTATTTGGATCATCTCGTAAACCAGGAGAGAGGACGAACACACGAACAAAATGGTTGTGTATATGTGTGTATGTATTATATAATTAACTTTATGATGAGCTAAATCCAAATAGCAACCCAATAGACAAACACATTTGTTATATTGTTCTTCTTGGTTCTTCTTCTTGTTGTTGGAGTGGTCGTTGTTCTTGATGATTAATTAATGGTTTAGGATCAACCATTTTTTCGGTTGTTTATAATACGAAAAAATGACCATAAGTCAGTATTCCGTGTTCGTTTTCTCCTGGATTTTCCATTGAATCAATACGCTTACTCTCACATACTTCAATTAAAATGAATGAGTGCTAATTCCTGTTTTTTCTGGATTCTGAGTTCAGGTCGCTGCTGTAACGGAATGTCAAATACTCCGGGACTTGGAAAAAATATTGATTCGGATCGTATATCGGAAATGGAACGCAAAACTCACCCAATATCCTTTGGATTGTGTAATCGATCAAATCTACAGAGTTTTAACATTTCATATAAGAAAAAGTTTTATTATTAGAATCCAATGTGTGGATATTTATTGGCATCTTGTCAAAAAAAATGTTTTTACTGGCGCAAACAAAAATTTCATTTCTGGTTGATATTAATTTCAACCGATTCTTTGATTCTGGTATTCTGAACTTGGTTGTTTTGTTTTTGGAATTGGCGTTAATTTTGGACAATTGTCAAACGTTTAAAAATAAAAAGAAGAAAAATTTTTTTTAGTTTAGTGCTAGAATAATTGTCATTGATTAATGTGTTGTAGTATGAAAAATAAAAATAATAATAATGAAATAATGAAAAATAATCAAACCGAATCAAATAAATTACCTTGTCGTTAGCGAGTGAGAGACTGCTGGTCGAATTCAATGAACGAAAAGCCTGTCTGTGGCCCGTCACTATTTGTCTAAATCATGTTCGTAATAATTAAATTTCAAAGATATTCGAGATATTGAAAAAAACAGAGAGAGGGAGAGAAAGAGGAAAAAGGATAAAAAGTGAGAGAAATGCATGGAATATGAACGCACACACAAAAAAAGAATTAATGACCGAAATTAAAAAAATAAATATATCGTCGTACATTTATCCCGAATAATTAATATTCAATTAATCAATCTTATTTTGGAGTTGATATCTTCTGTTGATGATGGTCGATTTAATCCAGTAATTAGAAACGAAATGATCATCAACAGCATCAATTTGACCGTGGTTGAATGATCACCTCTTGATCGGTCATTTGACCTTCGAAAATAAATATCTTATCAAAAGAGAAGATTCCGTTTCCGTTGATTTTGATCAATGATGCAAACAGTCAGCATTGTTATTCAAATAGGATTTCAATTATAATTGAAAGCTCAAAAAAAACTTTTCATTTGTTTTTTGAAAGGGTTCAACTTGATGTGTCCAATAATTTAAAGCTGTTAAAATTTCAAAAAAGATGGATTGGAAACTCAAGATTGGTTAAATTAAATAAAACTTCGAAAAAAACTTCGTTTTATGTGCCACGAATGTAAGCTTTTTTTGCAAATCAGGATCCTGGAGAGCATCAACATCCGCATCACAAAACAAATGTACAAATAGAAATGCTAATGTAACATATATTTTTCAATTCAAAAAAACAAGGATCTGGGCTGTTTCTGCTGCTGTTGAAGTAAAATTCAATTAAATTCTTTACAAGAAGAAAAAAATGATGATGACATATCGAGTAGGAAACAACAAACAAACTTAAAATGAGAGAAAGTATTACTGAAGAAAAATGTTTAATCATTGTACAGGCGGGCTTGTTGTAACGTTTTGGATCCTGATCATGCATCACTCAACGACAACATGTTCTTACTGTTTTTGTTGTTGTAACAAGATGTTTGAGATCATTTGCATAAACTTTCTGTCCATCATCCAACAATATCCAGTCAGCGTCGTCCATTCGTCTTGTCTTGTTTCAAGTTGAGCTAACAACAACCAGCACCAACAACCAAACAACAACTAAAATGGACACACAAATGAAAATCATTTAATAGATTTGTGTGGTATCCTCGGACAGGCCATGATGATGGCCAGATGATGTAACGGATGTTTACATAGCAATCACCACCACCGCCATCAACAGTAGACAGAAGATGGATGGGAGAGCGAATGTTCAAATTCAATAATTCCAACTGCTCAGGACAAGTTGTTGGAAATCTCACTCACACAGCTTGTCTTTAGCAGATTTTTTCAAATATCCCAGCAAAAACAACAGCAGACAGACAACAAAACATCTCGATCATATCGAACTGTGTCACACACACACAAAACGGCTGATCCTGATGATTTAGCTTAGCAGCATTATTTTTCAAAAAAAGAATACCTGGAGAAAATATAACGAACAACAAAAAAACAATTTTCTTGACAGCTATCCAAGAAAACAAACAAACTGCCCAGCAGTGTGTATTGATGACCAGCAGCAGCCCAACAACAACACGTTTTGGTCTTCAGAAGAAACTAATTCAGTTCAGGGATAATAATGAAATGAAATATAATAATTTAAAAATAAATAATAAAATATTCACACACAAACACAGGTTTTCTCTCTGAGTCTAGACCGAACAAAGAAATATAAAGAGAGATAGATTGAACACGCGCTTGAATACGTGCTTAGGCTTGAATGATTTCATGATTTCTTGTGATATTTCTTGTGAGATGATCATTAAATAAAACAAATAAACAAAACGAATAAATAAATGAACAGCTTGTTGAATGGATTCTGAAAAAAAATCATATATGAACGTGCTTGAATCTTGAATCATTCAATCATCGAATGCAATCAACATGCTACGAAAAAACAACAATAATTAAAAACGTTCCAAATTGTTCTTTTTTATTTTGTTGTTATTTTTTTGTTTATCTAAGATTCAAGTACTTGTTGGCTTACCACACAAGCATCTCACTCACAAACTCACCTGCATATGTCTATGGACTAAATAAAAAAAACTAAATCAAGATTAATTATTTTTTCTTTCTTACTAGCTCGTTTTCTCCACACACACACAGCTCGTTAGTTTTTGATAATAAGCAAATACACTTCAGGTAGAAAATATGTTGATGATGATGAAAA